>NW_023611286.1:0-96354 GCF_013339725.1 Rhipicephalus microplus
TCTGTCACAACCTTAAACAGTCTACCATAGACGTATGGGCGAAATTTTGAAATGGCCCATATGATAGCCAGGCACTCTTTCTCGGAGGCAGAGTAGTTTCTCTCCTCCTTCGACAGACCACGGCTTGCATAGACGATTACCTTTTCGTAACCGCTTTGCTTTTGGACGAGGACGGCACCCAAACCAATATCACTGGCGTCCGGTGCATTTCCGTTTCGGCGTTTTCGTCGAAATGAGCGAGTACGGGCGGGTTTTGCAGGCGTTGTTGCAGCTCGCACAATGCCTTTTCTTGGTCGTTTTCGCTGCTGAAAGGGGTGCTTTCTTTCGTCAGTCGCGTGAGTGGCTCTGCAATGCGTGCGAAGTTTGCGACGAAGCGCCGGTAGTCGCACAATCCGAGAAATCTTCGCAACCCTTCTTATCTTTCGGCCTTGGGAAGTTCGCAATGGCTGATGTTTTTGCCGAGTCAGGTAGGACTCCCGCGGCGTTCACGACGTGACCCAAGAACTTGAGTTCCTCGTACGCGAAACGGCACTTCTCAGGCTTCAGCGTTAACCCCGACGTACGAATGGCCTCGAGTACAGATTCCAACCTTGTGAGGTGTTCGTCGAAAGTCTGGGCGAATACGACAACGTCGTCGCGGTATACGAGGCAAGTGTGCCGCTTCAGGCCTGCTAGCACAGTGTCCATGACTCTCTAAAACGTTGCCGGCACCGTGCACAGCCCAAACGGCACCACCTTGAACTCGTATAGACCGTCTGGGGTTATAAATGCAGTCTTCTCTCGGTCTTTCTCGTCCACTTCAATTTGCCAGTAGCCGGTCTTCAGATCCATGGATGAAATAATTGGCGTGGCAGAGGTGGTCGAGGGTGTCGTAGATTCATGGCAGGGGGTACACGTCCTTTTTGGTGATTTGTTTAGTCTCCGGTAGTCAACGCAGAATCTTAAAGTGCCATCTTTTTTCTTCACGAGTACAACCGGCGCAGCCTATGGACTTTTCGATGGCTGTGTTATGTCATCCCTGAGCATGTCATCTACTTCAGTCCGGATGGCTTCGCGCTCGTGTGAAGAAACGCGGTACGGTGACTGTCTGGTAGGTCGGGCTCCATCTTAGGTTATTATCCGTGCTTCGCCAAAGGAGTCTGACGTAACCGAGTTCGAGGAAAAACACTCGCTGTAGCGACGAAGCAACTCCAGTAATCTGTCCCGATTTTCTTGCGACAGCGCCGGGTTCACGTCGAAAGGCTGTGGCAGCCTGGAAGCATCCGCGCGTGCGCGTTCAAAGGTAGGGACCGCGATCACTTGACACGCTTCTTGCGTTTCTTCGAGGAACGCAATTGCAGCGCCCTTGTTTAGATGCTGGTACTCCTCGGTTATATTGGTGACCAAAACGTGGGATCTGCGTTGCTTAAACCGCGCAATGCCTCTTGCGACAGACGCATCGCGGTCTAGAAGCAACCTTTGGTCAGTCTCCACATTAGCGTCGACGTCAGGAGCAGCACCTTCACAGCAGATGGCGATCATCAAACTTGCGCGGGGTGGCAGGGTGACGTGATCGTCGGCGATCCTTACAGCAGCACGTTTCCGAGGTTCGGCTGTGGCGTCGTGGATTTATCGACCTGGACGTTATCGACCTGGTCTGCAGATCAATTATTGCGCCATTGTCCGTCAAAAAGTCCATTCCTAGAATCACGTCGCAGGAGCAGTTAGGCAAAATGACGAACTCCAAAGGGTACGTAGTGCCGTCTATGGTGACGCGCAATGTGCACATTCCACTTGGGGTCACGAGTTGGCCTCCTGCTGTGCGTATGTGCGGACCGTCCCATCTGGTCGTAACTTTCTTTAGCTTGGACGCGAATGACTCGCTCATGACCGAGTAGTCGGCTCCCGTGTCGATGAGGACGACTACGTCAAGGCCGTCGATGGACAACTGGACGTCGAATGCCGCTTTCCTTGAATTTCGGGTGCGTCGGGGCGTCGTATCGCGGCTTGCGCGTGTTGATGGTCGGACACTATGCGTCGTCATCGTCGTCTTCTCAGCGGCAGGCTTCGTCATTTCGGGTACGCGTTGCGCAGCGTAGCTGTCCTCGTTTTCGGGGGTCTCGTCAGGGTGTCGTCGGGTCGTCGGGATGAGGGCATGTCGTGAGTCACGGTCTTGCGTCGTTTGAGGGTTTTCATTTTCTAGCCGTTGTGCAACGTCACCTCCAGAAGTTGCTGCTTTTATTTTCCCCTCGTGGGCTGGGGACCTGCCACGGGCGAAGTCAGCATTGCTGCGACGGTTGGGGGATCGGTACAGGTAGGGCGACGGCGAACGGTTGAAACGGGATGGTCCACGGCTGGTGTTCGACAGCTATTCTTCGATCTCAAATGAATACTGGCCGGCTCGCGGACGGGGTGCGTCGATGGAGAACCCACGCAAACCCAGCCTCTTGTACGGGCAGCGGCAATAGACGTGGTCGGCCTCTCCGCAGTGGTAGCACAGCGGACTATTATATGGCGTTCACCACACCTCGGTCTTCCTGGGCGCCTGGTTTCGGGTTATAGGGGGTCGGGCGGGCGACAATGAGCGGCGGTACGGCGGGGCCTCTTGATAACGGGTTGGGACGGGTCGGGGTCGACGAGCAGCAGCGGAGTAGGTCATCGCTTGTGGTTCGTAAGATGCTTCCGACGGCATAGAATTCCCCAATGCTTGCTGAACCTCCTCGCGGACGACGTCAGTGAAGAAGGCGACATGGGGTTGCGGCGTTGCTGGGAATAATTTCCTCAGTTCCTCGCGAACGACGGCGCGGATAGTCTCCCGCAAGTTTTCCGTCGCCAATCCAGGGGCGTTTACTGGTTCACCGGAAGGGTGTCGAGTGGTCTATCGTATTGCCGCGAACGCATATCCTAGGTCCTCTCGATCATCGAAGCCTCGGTGACGAACTCAGCGACGGTTTTAGGGGGTTGCGGATGAGTCCACCGAAGAGCTCTTGTTTAACTCCCCGCATCAGAAAGCGCACCTTCTTCTCTACTGCCATTCCAGGGTCAGCTCTCCGGAACAGCATCTTCATTTCCTCAGCGAACAGCACAACACCTTCGTTAGGGTGTTGCATTCGCGTCTCCAACAAAAGGGCGGCTCGTTCTTTCCGCAGAACCGTAGCGAATGTTTTGAGGAATTTGCTCTCAAAGACAGTCCACTCGGTTAGGGAGCCTTCATGGTTCTCAAACCACGTTCGAGCTGCATCCTCCAAATAGAAGAAGACATGACGAAACGGTTCTTCGTCATCCGACCTGTTAAAGATGCGGATGCGCTCCAGCTTTTCTAGCCACTCTTCCGGGTCTTCACCAGAAGATCCTCGGATTGATGGGGGCTCACGAGGTTGTTTTAGAACGACGAGAGGGTTGGTAGCGCTGGTCATGGTGGCTGCGTTTGATTATCGTGGTTTTTACGTCTTCTTTCCTCTTTTCATTCGGGAGCAGTCCAAACTCTGGCTGAAAACCTTGCTGTCGGCGGCTGGCACGAGTCTGGCGTGCTTGTCGTGTTGGGCTTGCTTGTCGGCTTAGCAATGGCTTAGGGTTCATGTACCCCGCACCTACACCAGATGTCATGCAGCAAAGGACGACGCAGTTGTCTATAAGAAAAACAAGTTTATTGGAGTGAACCTGTGCTCCCCTAACAACTGAAAGAATACACAGGCGGCGAAGCAGCGGCCGGCAAAACGACGTGTACGCTAGTGAGCGTCGGCGATCGAATGTCGCGGCATTGGTTGGGCGAGAATTTTATCCCTCGGCGCGAGGGTTTCTCGAATAGTCGAATTGTATCGAGAACGCTGTGATAGCGTTTGTTCGAAACGCTGTTTGTTCGGAACGCTCGAAACGCTGTTCGATAGCGTTTGTTCGAAACGCTGTGAAACCAGTGATAGCACAGGCCGGCGCAGCCAGGCCAAAAAAGCAAAGCACAAATAATCAACACAATGCATGGTTTGCGGCAATATTAGTCTGGCCCAAGGAAAGATCACAGATATCACAAATGTCACCATAGGAGGCCAAAACGTGGCAGAGAGCGTCGGCCTAATCAGGCGAAAAGTCTGGTCCATTCATATTTCGAAAGATGGCCTTTGCAGAACCGGGTAATCGTGAGACTTCGGCTTGGTCCAGAACAGTTACAGCGACAACGTTTATGTCATCATCTCTTATGGCAGCGAGTTGAGCAGTCGACATCTGGTAGGGCAACACTTGAAGAATGAGGCCGAAATTTAGGAGCGGAAGAAACACACAGTTGTCCACTATGGTGGCGATCGTATGCGGAACTGTAACACTGCGCGTCAGCCGTGCGTCTGTTATCGGTGTAACGATGTAGGCTACGTCGGGAACTGGAAGGGTCGATGACAGACAGACATATGTCACAGCTCGAGGCGGCAAGTGAACAAAAGTGGTCGGACACAAGCGGCTTACGGGCTTTTCACAGGCATCAGAGAGCAGGGTAAGGTCGAGGCTGATCGTGCCAGAACAACAGTCAATAAAGCCGAGTGTTGCCGAGAGGAAATCAAGGCCTAGTATGAGGTCTGGCGGGCCACGATCTATAACGGCCTAAAGAACTACGGCCTGAGGACCAGCAATGCTGACACACGAGCAGTGCACATCCCGACGACTTCTACAGCGCCGCCATCGGCAACCGTATTGCTTGAGTCATATGAGGGCGTCATGATCTTCTGCAAATTGGCGGTGTAGATATGCGCTCATAATAGATAGGTGGGCGCCTGTATCAACATATAGTTTATAGTGCATGCTCGCAACGCGCCGTAGATAAAACGTTATCATCGTCATTAATCGGCACGTGCTGAGTCACTACGCCAACATTCCGTAAGGACGTGAACGAGGAAGCTGAAACGTGTACACCAGTTCTGTTGTCACACAGCCTTGCGTAACTTAGTTGCAAGCTCGGCTCATTTTTTAAAGGCGAAAGCCTAAAATGCCTCCCCAAACGTAAAATATAACCACGCGTGGGAACTTTCCCGTGGGTTTGAGGACGAGTGAGGCCAAAATTATCACGTGATGACGTCACTCTAAGTAGTTATTATGGTGTGACAAATCGCTAGAAAAGGTGTGATGACACCATGACGTCAGAAATTGCGGTGTGCTGTCATGTGAGCGGGTGGGGGAGGTCTGATGCGCTGATGGTAGGAAGACATGAGCGACGTGAGTGTGCGGCCGCTTTGCCAGTTTCAGTGGAGAGGGAGGCAGGTGGGAGAGCGGTGTTAGTGGTGATGCGGCGGGGAGCTTCGATGGCGACGGCGGTGTGTGGGTCTAGAAGTTCCGCTCCTAAAAAATGAAGAAGCACTGGCAATGCGACAATGAAGCCTGGCTCGTTTTTATAGTTGGCTTTTCGAGCCGTTTTAGGTAAATACCACAATGAACAGTGTGAGTTTTCTGTCAAATGCGGAGCAATTGAGAGCGGCAGACCCGTCGTTTGCTGTCACGGCCACTTGGGGTAACAGACAAAACTTCATATAGCGTAGCCATCTGTTAGGTGCGCTCACGCCAAAGGAAGACTTCTTTCTGGGTGTCTTGGAGGTACTTTATGATGATATCAGCGGACGCCAAAAATACTTATAGCACAGTCATTTGTAGCTTATTTCGGTAATATAGCATACTGATACAAGTAATATAATACGAAGGCCATATAAAGTGCAATCTTGAGAACAGAAGGAATTTAAAGCATGAAGGACAACTTAATCAAGGACAGCCTAATCATGGTGCATAGAATACTGTAACTAGCACTAGTTTTTCGTGAGTGTTTGTTAAATTCTGTGCTGTGGTTTTCCAGACCAAGCGCAGTCAACTAGATGTTAGTATGATCAATGAATGCAAAATATCCTGTGTGGCTTTCACCATTTCATGCAGAGTTATTATGTGATATGATCCAGTGTTGATTGTAATATATTTGTGCAAACAGGTACAAGGCTTGCTATTGTATATCCTTCTCTTTGAATTTTTTTGTGTAGGAAAGAAAAGAATTGTCGCCTGCTCAGCGCACCACGGCAAGGAAGAAATTCACCTGCGCAGATGGGGTAATGTCCGTGGGGATCCCGTGGAATATGATATTGCGTAACTTATTCTTTCTAACACTAATGTTTAATGACTAAAGACTAACACATTGCTGACACAAATAATAGTGATGATGATGGCGATGAGAACAAAAGCAGAGCGTAATAATCCTAGCTAAGGCATTTATTGTCGTTCATCTCCCAAGGCCACATGCCTTAAGTTCACCAACTCGCCTTCAATCTGGCCACCGCCATGGACGCCAGGCATTTACGCCTACTGTTTCTGCAGCTGATGCAGGTGATGACTACCGTCTGCGGCACCTTCGACTCAGCGTGCTTGTTTCCTATCAAGAATGCCAACATGAATCACGTGTGCCCCGCGTTCATATGCCCTTGGGATCGCAACCCGCCACTGGACATGACAGCGCTGCTGGCAGAGCGATCGTCTCATCCTCTGGCAACCTTGGTCACACCAGGATGGATACTACTTAAGCAGGCACCTCAACCTGCCACTCCGGGATCTGGCGCCGCCATGGACGCCAGGCATTTACGCCTACTGTTTCTGCAGGTTGGTTATTCCTATCGTTGTGTATATGGAAAACCGTTTAGAAAGCTGGCGTCAGATCCCACATGTGTCAGTGTGCTTATTTGTGATTTATTTCATGTTGTTACAAACTACTCGGAAAGCAGAGATGTATTGTTGGGTGCTTTTGCTGCTGTCCGGCGATATCGAGCAGAATCCTGGCTCCTTGCCGAGGAGCAAGAACAAAAAATGTTTTTCTGTGATCATGCAAATCCCTCAGATGTTGCAGAAGCAGTCAGACATTCTTGATGAATTCGCACCCTACGCTGTGAGCAACAAAGCTATCAAACAAAGCGTATCTGATCTCGCGGCTAAGGTCGAGCGTGCTGAAGCCAGCGCATCATGTGTTCCGCTTTCGAAAGAAGAAGTAGGGAGCGTGACGGCTTGCGTTGAATCACTTGCTGCATCGTTGCCTCCATGCGCGAACGCCAAGACGATCTAGAAAATAGATCACGCCGAATAACTTGCTATGTTATGACCTTGATGATACCGCTGGTGAAACGTGGGCGGAATCTGAGGAACGAATTTTGACTTTTTGCTCGAAAAAACTAAGCGTTGATGCTTCTGTAACATCGATAGATGGGCTCTTTCTATCGCCCCAAGCCTGTGCACAGGCTTGGGACGTTTTTTCACAGCAAACAACAGGCCGATAATAGTGAAGTACGTGTAATTTAAAGAAAAACAACGGGTGCTTGCCGCTGCGCGAAAACTAAAGGGAACCGACTATTCTATCAGCGAAGATACTCTGAAAAGGTTAGATTGGAGCGTAAAAAGTTACTCCAGTTTGCTAGAGAACGCGGTGGTGATTTCAAGCTGAACTTCAATAAGCTCAAGATTGGCACACAAGTTTTTAGGTATGAGGTGGCTAGTGAAAGCGTGAAGTGCAATGTCCGATAGCCACGAATTCAACCTCTATCGCGCGAAAAGACAGATGCTGTAACGAAACTTAAAATAATTGTTGTAAATTGCCGTAGCCTCAAGAACAAAAGGAGGAGTTTGGTGCACTTGTTGAACTAGTAAAGCCACACGTCGTTGTGAGCACTGAGTCGTGGTTGGATGACACCATAACTGACAGCGAAATCTTTCCGCCGAACTATACGGCATATCGAAAAGATCGCAATGTGCATGGTGGGGGCGTTTTCGTCCTTGTCTAGCGCTATCAGTAGCGTGCCAATAAACCTAAATACCCCATCCTGCGAAACGGTCTGGTGTAAGGTTATCCTCGCTAAAGGCTCCGCAATGGCTATCGGGTCGTTTTACAGGCCACCTTCACAGAAAGGCCCCGAGTCATTGTTTCAGCTTAGCAATATATTACTAGCTCTAGATGCAACGCGTGTTATTTTGGCGGGCGATTTAATTTGCCAAACATCGAATGGGTCCATCTTCAGCGTAAATCTAACACGTCGTCGCTTCTGTACTCTGCTTTTTGTGAAATGATTAACGCTCATTCGCTATTTAAATTTGTATCTCGTCCTGCCAGACTAGGTTCCTCTTGCAATAATGTGCTTGATTTAATTTTTGCAATGACCAAACTCTAATCTCTTCTGTCACAACAATACCAGGTATAAGCGACCACGAAGTCGTTGTTGGAACATAAGTTGCGATATCGTGCGCCACCCGAATCCGTTACCGCGAAAAGTGTTATTATAATCGCGGTGATTATGTCTCTTTTTCCCGAGAGCTAGATCAGTTTTTTACCGGAGTCAGACAACATGCTACCAACCGGATTGAATACTACATGGAACTGCTCAAAACTAAGCTTTATCACTGATACGCACTAATGTTCCGTCACGGGTGCTTTCCTCTAAGCGTAGAACTAGTAAGCCCTGGTTGAACAGCAGCCTCAAGGCCTTGATTAATCGCAGGCACCACGTGTATCGAAAGTACCGCCAGACACCACAACGCGAGCTACATAAAACGTAAAAGAACTAACAAGAGTGTTGCCTAAACAGATGCGCTGTGCTGAACTTGAGCATCTGGGTCGCCTAACTGATAGGATCAAAATAACCCGAAAGAAGTATGGAAGTACGTTAAAAGCAAGCAGGCTGTGAAGGAAACGATTCCAGATGGTATAGATGACCTCAACTTCAGCGCAGACTTAAAGGGCAAGCTGAGAGATTCAATTTTATTTTCAGTCAAACAATCAGTTTGCCTACCCAGCGGCCCTCAGTTAGTCAGAAAAAATTCAGAAATGATTGAAATATGTTTACTGAACGTGGAGTCTTAGCTCTGCTACAAAAAATTAAGGTAAATGCTGGCACCTGGTCCTGATGCTATTCCTAATTATGTTTTAAAAAACTGTGCTGCCTCACTTGTAACATTTCTAGTCTTGCTCTTCGAAAAATCAATGGCGCTTGGCTGTTTACCTGTAGACTGGAAAAGTGCCAACGTTGCCCCTATCTTCCTATCTTCAAAGCTGGAGACAAAACGCGAACAAAAAATTACAGACCGATCTCGCTAACTTGTGTAAAATGTAAATTGATGGAACACATTATCTATACCAATTTAATCTCCCATCTTCAAGATAATAACTTTTTCTGCACTACGCAACACGGTTTCAGAAAGGGTTGTCCTGCGATACTCAACTAATTGAATTTAGTCATGATATAGCTGCCCGTGATCGACAATGAATGCCACGTGGACTGTGTATTTTTATATTTTCCAAAAGCCTTTGATTCTGTATCACACAATTTATTATTACTTAAACTGTCTGCTCTAATATCCCTCCCTCTTTGTTGAAGTGGCTTGAAGCGTATCTTGTTGCTAGAAAACAGCGGGTTGTTCTCGAGGGAGTGAATTCATCCGAAGTCGATGTCTTATCAGGGGTCCCCAGGGATCTGTTTGGGACCCCTTCTTTTTTTGATATTTATAAATGATATAACCCAACAAGTATCCAGCCGCATGCGCATGTATGCAGATGACTGCTGCATATATCGTGACGTTACGTCTGCTCAAGATTCTGCTCAACTACAAAGTGATCTAAATGCTGTGTTATCATGGTGCACCACATGGAACATGGACACTTAACTTTTCAAAATGTAATACCGTTCGCTTCACAAACAAAAAGAACATTCTAAATACGAATTACTTTCTGGAGACAATCGTTTGGAAGTTGTGTCTAAATATAAGTACCTAGGCGTTTTCTTTACGAGCAACCTATCTGGAACGACCACATTGAATACGTCGGTGCTAAAGCGAGCCGTGTATTGAACTTCCTGAAGCGTATCTTTAAACAGGCCCCACCTAAACTAAAGGAAACGCTCTATCTTTCTAACGTTCGCTCAATTTTAGAGTACAGTTGTGTGGCTTGGGATCCAGACACTAAATATGTACTAATGCGCTAGAAAGGATTCAGAAACAAGCAGCGCGTTTTGTGTCTGGTAACTATGATTTCACTAACCGCTCTTCGTGTATTCGTAAACATTTGGGTTGGCCTCTCCTACAGGACAGGCGCAAATTCTTAAGATTAAATCTATTTCATAATATTTATATTGGTAGCACTGGTTTAAATAAAGACGTGTACATTAAAGGTCCCACTTATGTATCCTCTCGCCTAGATCACTCCCGCAAAGTTCGCGAATACCGATGTCGCATAAATACCTTACAAAAA
Organism: Rhipicephalus microplus; assembly: GCF_013339725.1. NCBI lineage: Eukaryota > Metazoa > Arthropoda > Arachnida > Ixodida > Ixodidae > Rhipicephalus > Rhipicephalus microplus. The sequence goes on from NW_023611286.1 coordinate 10,217, forward strand.
CTCCTTCTTCCCGAAAACCACTCACGAATGAAACAACCTACCAAAATATATTGTATCCACCCGCCACCCTCATTTCAAAATGCTCTGTCACAATTTTTTTGTTGAAATGAAAGATGCCGATTCTGTCTGCATTTCTATTTGTGTTTTACTTTTCCTTGATTGCCTCGTGTTCCCGAGAATGTGTACACACTGTATAAGCTGAGCATGCTTACTTGTTTTGTTATCGGTATTCATACCCTGTATCAATTTCAAGTTTTATGTCTCCCCCCCCCCCCCCCCTAATGTAATGCCCAAATAGGGCGCTGTAGGGTATTCGAATAAATAAAAATAAATAAATAACAAGCACATTGTGTGAATTATCTTGTTGCCATGTGGGGCCCCTTCTAGAGCACAGTTACGTTTACTCGCCAAATTCGGCGGGAACCTTGGTCTAGAGTCCACAATATATGTTGACGAGGGCAGTTCACGGTTAGTAGCTGGTTACCGTGTAGTGTTGGAGGGTCACGCTTTCTAAAGCATGGGTGCTTCCGCCCCCTTTATCCACGGTCTTGGGGCAGATAGTAACACCTTCTTTAATTGTTACGACTGTAGACCTGACTACCATTTGCTGCCGAGCAAGATACCTGTCTCAAACAACCATTATAAATAGGGACTTCAGTTGTTTCAAAATTAATTCTGGTTCACGAAGTAAATTATTTACAAAGTAGTATCATACCGTTGGTTGCGTAGGTGCATTCTTTTTATTCACTGTCGATATTCATATGAAATTTTGTGCTCCTCAATACAGGCTTGTTACTTGCAGGCCAGAAAAGCTGCTCTTACAGCTTTGGCTGTTAATGTGTTCGGCGTTTCGTGCAGGCCTGGAGTATTTTTTTTTTCATTATTTACGACCACAGGATGTGTAATGATGCCTCACAACTAATAGAGCGAGATATTATTCAGTGAGTTAGACGCAGATGGGCTGTGTGCGTGATGCGCGTTTTAACACTTTTGCATTGCGTTGGTTTATTTTTCTGCGTCGTAACGCGACCATACAATTTGTTAGTCCTCCTTGCGTAACAAAAAAGTACTTACTCTTTGACACGGACGCGTCGTTACTTTCTTTCACAGTGGTCATTTTGGTCACTTGACTCTCCGGACCGATTTGCGGTGGCGGTGTCCGTGCATGAGGGTGCACAATTTCAATGTGTTCACGTTCAGCTAAAAAAAAAAACCAATCAATATGAATTAGTCCCGAACCACAGTGCAGTGTGTTGAACAGCATGGAAACACAGTGGTTTGAAAACCATTCTCGTTTATTTCAGTCTGCTGCCGGTTAATGCACCCCACTATCCATAACTTCTCGCCGTCATACTATTCTAAACAGCAATATTTTAATGTGCAAAAGTGCGAATAATGCTGTATAGCAAATAACACCACAGATGTGATCATACCATTGGTTGCGTAGATGCATTCTTTTTATTCACTGTCGATATTTCATATGAAATTTTGTGCTCCTAAATACAGGATATCACTGCTGAACAATAGTTTGAAAGATATGGTAATAAATAGGTTCTGGCGTTTTCATCTGCTTATGCAGCAATTCAATTGTTCGCATGTGTTATACAGCAGTATGATGCAGCAATGCGTCAAGCAATAAATGGTAGCTCTCGAAAATTTTCGCCCTCCGGGAATTTCGACTCATTGTCATCATTGTAGTAGGGAATGTTTGGATTTTAAGCTTAATTATACAAAGGCAGCTATAGCTGGGAATAAGAACTGTGTGCTTTACCAGACACAACAAAAAGGCAGCAAAACACTGCCATTTTTATGCTACCAAGATTCGCTACCGTCACTGTAAGCTGTATGTACTACAAATACAACGAACATTTATTTGCAGATTTCAGATACGTGTTGATTCCTGACATGCGAATAATTAGCAAAACACTAGCTGGCTATTAGAGTTTGCAGTTATTCAGCCGTTGTCCATAATTCAATCCATCATACCTCGTGAATCTCGCTGTCTCTTTGTGGATATGTGCACGCATACGAGCATGTGTGTGGGCATGTGCGTGAGCGCATAGCGCGTGCTCAAACAATGAACAATTGGACATTTAACTTAGTTTCGCCAATTATTACTCTTATTGATGTCCCTAGTTCATGTAGTAGCACTGCCGTGGCGCAGAAAGTACTCACGATTACAGTGAGCAGTTTCCTTATTTTTAATTATAAACGGGCTCATTTATTGGTGCATCCTGTGTTAATTGACGGTGTAACTAACCAATTATAGATAACAATAAAAAGCTAACAAAATATTGTAACAAGGATTTTTATTCATTTCTTATCTCGGTTATACCAAAGGCCCCAGATTAGAGGTTCTACATGAGGGTTGGTAAAAAAAAAACATTCGGCAGATCCCACGTACTTGGGAATCCACGTTATGCAAAGCATGTGGAGGAAAGGTGATCATGTTGCACTTTTTTTTTATTAAGCGACACGTTATGAATGAAATAACGCTAAATATATGCACAAATGTTGCACGCACAGACATATGTTGAAGAGTTGCAGGTGTTTACATAACCAGTTGTTTCCACTTGCACAACAATGTCAACGGAAACACGCGCATTAGCAACACCAGTGGCTGTTATGAAGCGCTGATGCTCGTGAAGATGCTGGGCCCGGACACTGCTACAAAATCAACTTCAGCACATGTCAACTAACCCCATCTGACGTTAACCCGACGTGATGGCTGTATCAAAATAGTACAAAAGTAATGTTTATAAAATTGAGTAGGCAGCACTGCAACCACTACCAACGTTTCGCAAAGATTAGCGTCTATTTGAAAAGTAGTTTCCAGACTTGGTGTAGCTTTGTGGTAAAATGATTCATTGGCACCCAGAATGCTTGGGTTTGATTCCAGCTGGGATTTGGGTCGACGCTACCGACGTCGGGTATTTTTAACAGTCGCGCGTTAAAATTGTCTACGTGTCTTCTCGTCGTTTCTGGGTAGATACCAAGTACTATTCACCTGTGGCACGAACCCGCATAGACAGACAGACAGACAGACAGACAGACAGACAGACAGACAGACAGACAGACAGACAGACAGACAGACAGACAGACAGACAGACAGACAGACAGACAGACAGACAGACAGACAGACAGACAGATAGATAGATAGATAGATAGATAGATAGATAGATAGATAGATAGATACGCTCCAAACCGCCAAAATTCGCTAAGAAATGCTTCGCATTTAAAAATTAACATAACAAATGTTTGACAACTTTTTCTTTGAAATGTACCAAGCTGCAGGAGTGCACGGTACCAGCTCAAATAGAACATAGTGGTAAAGACAGGTGTAACTGAAACGTCTCTTTTTCTAACCAGTTATGCACCAAACGACACCATGTTCTGTATTTTAACTACATAAAGTGATAGAAATTATTTTTACACGCAGGTAAGAATTTAGTGACCTTGGCAAAGACCAAGCGCCACCAGTTTCATTCTCATGTATTGATGTTACATACAATTGCTGTGGAGATAGAATCACTTGGTTCGTACCCCGCCGCACCAGGTTGCTCCGGTAGCCGAACATTATCCAGAGTATCCACAGAAGCAAGAGGGCCGCCAGGAGCAACTTGCTCTTTCGTGTTGATTGTCCACACATGCACGATCAATGAGAATGCCCATAAGTCCGACGCAGCTGCCCCAGAATAAGTGCGGCAAAATACATAACTGCAAAATCTGTGAACGTTTGCATTCCAAAGTCATGTTGCGGTAGACTTGTCGATAGGATAAGTTGCCGCCACTCCTATGTGTACCTAGATTCTGTGACGCTAATCGGCGTTTCCTACCTTTAGAGTAAGCACATGTCACACGCTTGAAGAAAATGGTACAGAGAACCTTATCAACATTCAGAAAAAATCTTTTTCTGAGTACTAATTAATGGTCCGAAAAAATTCTCGTAAGAGAAAGTTTAGACCACTTTTTATACCAAGAATATCATAAGATAAGGCAGCTCGACATTGACAAAACAAAACCCCTTGCTTAAGAAGCTTTCTCCAACAAAGGCCATGGGTTAATATTACAAGCCATTGCGTCAAAATTAATCAAGCGCACCTCAGGCGAAAACAAAATCGAAGCAAAGGTGACAAAATGCTTAATCGCAACTGCCAAAATTATGCAAGAGTGAGAGAGAGAGACTGAAAACATTTATAGCGTAAAGCTTGTGAGTAAAGGTGGGAAGGTCCGTTATTTCAGGATCCCTCTGGTCTGGATCACCCGCCGCGCTCATGCGAAGGGTTGATGCTAGTCCACCAGGTCCGGCTGGGAAATCGCAGCCTCCAAAACTTAACTGTCTAGGCTTGAATCAGCATCTCTTGCGGTGGCTTGTAGCCTTGGGACGCTTACTTTGCATTCCAAAAGGATGCGCGCGTAAAATTCTGCCACATTGCAGTGAGGGCTGATGTAGCTATGCAACGTTGACCTAATATGGTGCAATAGTACGCCGTGGGTTAAGATGTTGCTTTAAAGGCGCCTGTAGGCGGCGCCTTTGTCTCTGATGAGTTTTGGATGCGGCGGAGTGTATGACCTGTGTTCGAGTCGATAATGTTGCAGTAATGTACTAGTTAGTGGTATGGATTCTCTTGCTTTTGCTTGTGTCGTTGCGTGGGAAGGGCATCGGATCTCGTGCGGGAACGCCTGGTTGACGCGTTCGTGGGCCACGGTGACTGCCACTTGATTTCCCTGAGGACTTTCGTGACCCCGAATACACAATATTCTTGTGCAGGGGGGAGAAGTGTCCGAGCATTTAACACCTCAATCACGACCATCGAGACCCTGCCTTTCAAGTAGTTCTGTGCCACTGTTTGTTAAGCGTAAAACTATAATGTGCTGGTTCATACGTGCTAAGGGAAAAATTACTTCATTTTACCTGACAGGTTAAACATACTTGAAAAATGCATAAATGCAGTTTCGCATGCCATCTGGGACATAATCAGTGTGTACATGTGGAATTTAGTAGTGTGTTTTATCAGAAAATTAGTGCGCTTTTCAGTTTTTCCGTACGTTTTTATTTGTGGGTGAATACATATGCAAGCAAAGTTTAAAAATTCTGGAGAGAGTTTAAACAGCTCCCCCCCCCCCCCGTTTCTTGGCTACGTCACTGCATATTCTTAAGTTATAAGAGCATTAATCAAGAACGAAAAAAGAAGAAATGGGCAAGAACCTGCGTTACATAAAGGTTCCTTTCGCCTACACTCACGTACCAACTCCAACATGTCAAATTTGATCAAACAGGAAGTCATCTGGTTATGAACCGGCAACTGGCAAAGAAGTTTTGTAAACTTGGTTTATCGGTGATAATAATTGAAACGCTTGTTTAACTCAAACAATCGTACTGATATTCAAAACAGTGCTCTACAAGGCTTTTGCGCAAGTGGTGGTAACTAATGAGCCTATGCTATGAGTGCCGCGTGACGGCGTCTATTTACTGCAACAGAAACGTACAATTTGTGTGTAACGAATTATGTCGAGCTCTAATTTTTTTCGGTTCATAGGTGTCAGTGTTCAAACACACATGTATTTACTGGTTTTCATCAGTAGCACTTAAGGATAAACAATTTTACAAGTAATTCTAGCATTTCACAAAGAAATTAGGAGAGCATAACGAATCTCTTGGGGTCGTTAGTTCATCTTACACCGTAAATGTAACAATGTGATTCTGATTGGTGCAATCTCTTGCCTCGAAAAGTAGCCTATATTTCATGTACAATAGAATACGTTGTAAAATGAACGATAGCTATTTTTGTAGTCTTTACTGATCAGAAGAACCCATGGCAGATATGCTAGAGTACCACTTTTCACACATATTATACACAAATTAAAGGACAAAGGCGAGCCAACTATTTATAGCCAGAAATGAAATACGCAGCTTTTTTAGCTTTACAGGTCCTTGTCATCTTAGGCGGCGTATCCTAGTTTAGAGCTGAATTAGTGGGAATTCTTCACTGCTACCACCTCTCTGCTTCCGTGTTCTTGGTGTCGTGTGCGTGAGATTTGTTTGAGATCAAGAGTGCACGTATGAACCCAAGCTGTTTCCAATGCAGCGATTGAATCTAGTATGACATTTCGGTGTATACACGTTGCCCCGTTGTTGCACTAGTATAAGCACCGAAATGAAGTGCATCAATTATTTATCGGACACCGAATCACGATAGGGACGAAGTCATGAGATTCATTTTAGCGTAACATAATCAATAGGCTCTTTTGTATTCTGGTGGTGGTATTAACCCAACAAAAGACAGTCAGTTCCGCCTGAAACATATCCTGCGCGCAGATATACGCTAACCCTACTGCATTTCTTCATATGCCAGTAGCTTTCATTGTATAGTTGCAGCTGCTTGATGTCCCGAGGTCACAAATTTTAGAAACACAAAGCTAGGTTAATTTTTTGATAACTCACAGCGCAAGAAGGACGAGGACGAAAGATAAGACAACACGAGCGCTGACTCCTAACTAAAGTTTATCAAGAGGAATGTCATGAATTTATACACAGGTCAACCGGCTTTGACAGAGCAACTGCGCATGTGAAGCAAAATTTTGGCTTAGCTTTGGGTGTACTTTGCGAGAACAAAATAACATTGGTGAGTATAGAGAGATGACGGCTCTACACCTTCTAACGTGTTGTCTACGCCTTGAAGTAACCAATCTTTGTCGGAGTTGCATGTGCCACAATCCCAACCTGATTGTGAGACGCGCTGGTGGAGGACTCCCGAAATTTCGACCACGAGGAATGCTTTAACGTGCCTCTAAATATATGCTCACATGCCTCAAGCATTTTGTCTTGATTGAAGTGCCTACGCCATGGCACGAATTTGATCCTGTGACTTCTCAGTTTGCATACAAGCCCCATAACAAGTAAAACTTGGTAGCACGTTCACGAAGTAATAAGACTTCGCTTCAAACCAATGGCGCAGCCTTGATATGCGTTCGTGATGAGCACGAATGGGATTCATGCACCATATAAACATCACATTTCAATCTCCCTGTACTCAAATCAGGCATCTCATTTATTTCTGGTGACTTAATCACGCTTCCCGCTGGTAACCCAGCCTGATGATTTGCAATTCAGGTCCACATGAACCAAAACATCGAATACTCACAGTTGCTTCGAAATCGCCTGTGCTGCGTTTCTTTGCAGACATATTTCCGTCTTGCCTTGCAGCCTGTAATGCACATGTGTCGAAGACCTTTGTGTCTACACGGCGCTCACTCTGAACGCACACTTGTCTGCGTGGCGTCGAAATCTGAAAAGGGCGCGCAGTTGAGCACAATGGATCATCACTCACTCCTTACACGTCCACCGCGGCTTGTGTTTCCTGAATACAAGACATTGTTATGCGCCTGCTTAGCGAAAGGTGCAAGTTGAACTGAAGGCTGGTTCTATTTGCGAAGAAACTGCCACACTATCTGAAAGCGAGCAACTCTATCAACGACACACTTCAGAGGGACCATCAATGTAACTTTAGTTTGCACAGCGTTTAAAAACGAGAAAGGCCCCCTCTTTTATTTATGGTTAAGTGCACGGAACAACCACATGCACAAAAACGTGTTATGATAAATATTTTTTAGATAGTTCAGTCAATCGCGACGTGGGACGTAATATTAAAGCATGGTGACCAACAGGAAGACACACTTCCGAAGTATGTGTTTTTGTATTTGACTCATGGTTTTTTTCGGTGACACGGGGAGGCGGATAAAAAAGAAGTGTAAGAATTCATGTGGCGAAGCCGCGTTGGGATTGTAAAACCGGACGTTAGTAGTTTTACCACGTTGATTTTGACCACATTTTTGTAGTGTAACATGCACCAAAATTTAGGTTTTCTAAAACTGCGGCAAGTTTCTGCCACAAGAAAACACTGCGTCACCTATTTCTGCATAATGCTAATAAGGCTGCAGAGTCTGTGCGTCTGCATTTTCACATCCGTTTACCGCTACTATATCTAAATGAATATGTAGTAACATCCCCGTTTATTTTAACTCTGGTTTATCACATGCCAGAGTGCCAACGATGACCGATTCCGTTGTTCTTCACATTTTTATTAATTAAATATTGTCTTGTTGGTATTGCTCATGTAAAGCTCATTGTTATTAAGCTAGCGTCACATATGATCTACATGTCCTTGTTCTAAGCAGTGGCTATCGGTCATAGATGTTTCCATGACGAAGCTCAGATGAGTAACCTTTTGATCCTTTCACACTTCCATTTATTGAATATTTAATACTTCCATTAAATTTCTAGCTTAGTTTAGCTTCACAGACTGTTAGGCATTTTGCCACCTGCCTCTTGGCCCATTCGGAATGATGAGTGAGCGCCATGCAGTATGGGCATTCCGAGGAAGTTTTCTGATGACGTATGTGGGGTGGAACCACTCTGCCCTATATACAGACCTTGATCTGGGCGTGGCACCACGGTTGTTTCATAAGAAAAATCTCTCCAAACATGGCATGCGTATCCCCCTTTTAAGCTTCATGTTATAGACTCTGGAACACACTTGCCTATATGCATAGTCTCTCGCCTGTTTAAGGAGGAAGGCATGTGCGTTTATTTGGCGTTTGTGTGTGCGGCGCGGCACAGTGTGTAAATCTTACCACAAGGTTAACTGGAACAAAACTAACTAGAACAAAATTCTACAAAAACGTAGAAACCCCAATTCAGGCATCGATAAATTTAGGCATATGAATGAAAAACGGTTTAAGAAAATGAGATGTCACATAATTTGGAGAGAGCAATATAAAACACATACCTGCAAAAACCCTTTATACAAGTTGGCAACTTGAGCGTACACCCTATGAACATTAGGACCTGGCTTTGTCGTCCACTTTCAGTGTCCGCTGTCAAAGTACGCATAAAAGCAATGGTATAGTCGAATCGTATGTGTTTATTTGAACAACAGAGAGGTTTGCGATAGACAAAAGTGAACCATAATTAAGACGAAACATAATAAAGCGCCTACAAGCTTAAAACCTCCCCATTACTCGGAGACTTCAACGTAGACATTATAGACCTTAGGACCTAGTTTTGTCGTCGACCATTAATGTCACCTAATCTATCTGACTGAATTTACATTATATGGGGCAACGCTCGCATGACGTACGGTTACTCAACCATACGATATCTAGAACTTTGCCCAATCGTCCCGACTCACATCGAGGAGATCCCTGTATTTTTGCTTTCTGCTTTTCATTTTTCTCTATTTCTATTCTGCTTCCCTTTTTCTTTCGCAGCTCAAGACTTTTTTTTAAGCGCAAGAACTTGATGCAGAGAAACAGATGAATTTTTCTTACCACTGCAGAACCAATTTGCTCGCTCATGTCCGGCCTGCTCTTCGCTACCACGTGCGCCTATACCCTATTTCGTTAACACCAGTACGCAAGCGACGCCCAAAGATCATAGCATAGGTGTCAGGTGGCCACTCACAGTTTTTGTAATCCCAGCATACAGGACACTTAAGCGCAAATGGCGTCATATTTATGGCAATCAGTCAATAGGAAATGGGCAATAGCCCCATCGCCGTGTGCATGCAATCCGCAACCGTAGGCACAGGTGGGCGAGAAGTGCAGAAAAGCGTCATGATCGACACCAGCTTCTAACTTTCCTGAATTTTTCTCGACAACCATTGTTATTGTGACTTATTGTGCAAGTCGCTCATCTCGTATCGTATTGGTACATTATCTACGGGGAGAACACAAGGCTTGTCCTTGCTTTTGTTCTATTCGAGTTTCAGATTTGGGCGAGACGCACTTCTCTTTCAAATAGACTGTTCTGTTTCGACAATACACAGGGTCATACGTAGTGAGTTTCTCCCTGACAGAGGCCTCCCACGGCTCAAGGCATCTTAAAGAGGATCGACCAAAATCAAAGAGTGAGTCTTCAGTGCACTCGAAGTGCACAAACAGTGCACTTAGAGTGGTAGAGTATAACCTTGGACAGTGTCACACACCCAAGCTGGGGTATTAGTCAAGGAGCTATTGACCCAAAGAAACCGATTCGTTTTGAAGGTAGTTTTCTTCTTTCCCTCACAAAACAGAACCTCCTGCGCTTGGTTCGGTTCTTTCTTTGAGAGACGTGTTTTTCCCCCTTGGATGCTTCCTGGTCGAAATCCCGCATAATAGAGTCGCTGAATTCATCTGGTAGATGAGGGAAATATGCAGTAGTCATTTAAATGTTGGCGTATAGCTGTTGACGGCGATCGCATGGGCTGTGTCAACGATGGCTTCTGTAAAATCTTACCGTATTCAAAATAGAACGCACCTGACATGACTGGTATATTTGTAAGGCTATCAGAAAAATTGTGAAATCGGGAATTTTCGCTTCTGATGTCGACGTTTATTAATATTTTGATTGCTTTATTCAACTAGCCTTGCTTATGAACCTTGTTGGTATTATATAGTTTGTGTCGTTACCGGGCGATACCCATCTTCATGGTATTACTGATTTTTATGCCAAATATTGACGGTTTTTTTTCAGAACAGCTTCCGAAAAGTGCAAACCTTGTTATGAACGGCCGAATGCCATATTTATTGAGCACACTGCTCAGACATTTATTGTGATGAACTCGCGTGTCCACGCATGAACTAGTTTTGTTGATGTTGCTATTACACACTATGATGTGCCGTTTTAGACTCTCGCATAATGTTTGAAACTCTGTTCACCAATAAAATCATATGGAAGGTTTGTAGCAACAGTTTTCTTACCTGAGTGGTAAACTGAACCTAATGAATTAACAGAAATTTAGGACGTACTTATTCTTACCGCGTGCAGCAATAAAAACTGAATCTCTTGACGTTGAACTTATTATGGTATTGGCTCTTCTAACATTCACGCGCACTTTGCTCTCTTATCAATAGAGAAGAGTTCTATTTTGAAGTAAGCAATAGCCTAATGGTAACCCATTTCCACAAGTGGACATGTGCCACAGCCATTGATGTCACCACCATCATCGATACGCACACAAGCACAGCAAGATCCGGAACGTATGGGTGTTACCATGTCGGCGACTCGCAGCTCGGATTCGCTGTGCCACGGATCCACGTAAGTTGAACGAAACTACAGGATATACATTGTAATGTAAATCCTTCAACCATGCACCTTTGCTGAGTGACATTCACAGTAGACCTTTATCAGTAAGGCCTACTTCGACTGTAATTGTTATGACGTAGCGTTGTTTAGCGAAGGTTCCACGCAATGCTGTGATTTCTGTAACATCTTTGTAAGGGATTCGCTTTTGTACGTGGCCTCAAGCAGGGCCTCAATAGAGGAGCTTTTTGCCACATCGCTCTTGTGAACGGCGCCTTGGAAAAATAGATAACAGCTGCTTTTTGCCAACATTGTAACCGATAAAACGGTCGACAAATAATGACTTTTTGTGGACCTGGTTTGACATTTTTGGGATGGAACAGAATCTACCCAGAAGAAGTGTTGGATAGCTTTTACTGGTTGCTGGAATGAAGGACCTGCACTGCATATATATACGCCTCACTCACTGAATACTGTCATAGTGAGGCGCTCTCATAAATCTAGCCAGTGTGATGTATAGGCCGAAAACAGTAGGTGCCCCAGCAAACAATCGTGAAGTATCGCCACAAGTAAGATGCCACGGATAGCACCTTTTTTCGCGGAATCAACGGTGACAGCTGACATCATACATGAAATAAAATGAATATACATAAAGCAACAAAGGTAACGAGCATTTCCTAGAAATTAGATTGCGAATGCTGGTATTTTTTATCTTTTTCTGGTGGTGATACCATACGGTAGTACTCATAGTTTATGTTTAGTTTGCATATTGAATTTGTGAGAGCAAATTTTTATCGCAGTAAGCTTGAACGTCCTTTCGCTTTCAACGCCTATTTTGTGACTGCTTTTTATGTATTCCCAGTGGAAGTTCGAACAATAAAAAACCGTCAGGTTCACCAAAATCTAACTGTAGATGTAACAGTCTTTTTCTGCCTACCAATGGCCCCACGCTTTATTTTTGTCCACGTATGTGTCAGGTCATAAATTGAAATAATTGAAGTCTATTGTTGATTTCTACCTTTCTTAATTCTATAGACCGAGAAAGCCAGCTCAGACTTCGTAAAGAATGTCCTCGTGTGGAGTCACTACGACATGGTACATAAGAGAATTGACCACATCATAGGACCTGATTATTACAAAACAGCGGAGGACGTACCTTTTACAAAACGTGTCTTTAAACAATGCGGAAGTTTATAAAAAATTATTACAGTCACACTTCAGTTGTTTACTCCGCGTACTCTATGTCGAGGTGTAGATAATTTGCTTCAAATAATTGTTATTTGCAAGACTACTTTACTAAAAAGCGCTAATTACCTCTTGGTTACGCACTTCATGACAGTAGTTTAGAGTAGAAATATGAAGTTGTAGTGTTTATAAATTTATTTTGTACACTTTTTCATTAAGAAAGTAATGCGTAATTCGGCATATTCAATATCACAGTACAAGCACGAAACAGAAACTGATGATGCACGGCGCACAAAAAACCATAATGGCTCTTTCAGTCATACCTAAATAAAAAGTGACAAGCGTTAAGTGGTATCACCATCGCCATTGCCCTGGCGTCGGTGGCGCAACCGATATACACGTAAAAGTAAATTGAGAAAAAAAAGGTGCTTGCCATCAAATGTGATTTGTATCCGGGCCCTGTGCGTGGCAGAGGAGTATCATACCGGAAAGCCACGCTGGAGCTCAAAAATAATTTGCGAGCAGACCCGCCTACAAACGTCATGTAAGGTGAAACGTCACGTTAATCAGTGTACTGTAGAGTGACAGAAATATGTTGCATGATTACCACCAGTCATTCCACAAGGCTAATGGTGTAACGGTTGCGAGGTCACAAAAGCTCCAAGATCTGGAGGACCAGCCTTAGAAGCTCCAAGATCCCTCTATCCTTCAATTGAAGTTTCTCTCTCTGTGTGGACATCGAACGAATTTTCCTCATTAAAAGCGTTCTGTTGCTAGCTGTAGGTTTTATTTGTATGTATATGTGATGATTACTTATTACACTGTAGTCGTAACTCGACACCGAAAGTAACAAGACAATCAGTACAGCAGCCTCACATATTTGATATATAAAATATCTATCTATCTATCTATCTATCTATCTATCCATCTATCTATCTATCTATCTATCTATCTATCTATCTATCTATCTATCTATCTATCTATCTATCTATCTATCTATCTATCTATCTATCTATCTATCTATCTATCTATCTATCTATCTATCTATCTGTCTGTCTGTCTTTCTGTCTGTCTGTCTGTCTGTCTGTGTCTATCTATCTATCTATCTATCTATCTATCTATCTATCTATCTATCTATCTATCTATCTATCTATCTATCTATCTATCTATCTATCTATCTATCTATCTATCTATCTATCTATCTATCTATCTATCTAAGCACACAGATTCCGACGAATGTGTTCCCGCACTGAGGACTTCCGCAAAAACAGCACACATATGCGCGAAGTAGTCCTTCATCGAAAATTCCCGCATGCTATCATCGAGACGCCATTAAAAAGCGGAAAATCGGGACCGCCAGAGTCTTCTAAACCACCAGAAAGTCATCGACGGACCCTGCAACAGAAATTTGCTATTAACTTTCACGTGCAACCCACCGAACATGAACAAGGTCCTAAGAAAACACTTTAAGATATTGGAACAGAGCGTGCGACTATAAAAAATTTTTATTCTCCTCCTTGTTTGGTATACAGGTGGCCAAAGATTATGAAGGATCATTTAATAAATTCAAAAATAGGCCTGAAACCTCAAACAGAGTGTCCCCTTGCGGAAAAAGCTTATGCAAGGTATGCAAACACATGCAGACAATGACAGCGGCGGAAAACACTCACCTGAATTCAAGCACAGGGTAAGTGGTGTGCTATACTGTGACTCAGACAGCGTCATATACCTACAGGAATGTGGGGTATGTAGCATGTAATACGTGGGCCACAGAGACACGCCGTTCACAATTATATTTAACAAACAACGGGCGCATGTACGTTCCCCGCCAAGGCTTGCACTTTCAAAACACAGCACATTAAAAGACCGCAGATTTGATCGCATCAGGGTTTCTCTATTGGAAAACAATTATTGAACAATCAGGGAACGGGGTAAACGAGAATTCTACTTTATTACGATAAAAAACGGAATAAATGAACATCCAGGCACACTGTCAGCGTTACGATCACTGAAAGACGCAAATGCGTCTCTCTAATCAGCTTTCTGCCCCTAGCCTACAATTACGACAATAATATTACCCCCTAACAAAGCTTTTACCGTATGAACCTGACAATATATAAATGGTTTACCTCTTAAAGCACAGCCGGAACGCAGAGATAAGTGGTCCTGGATGTCGTACAATCCCCTATGTTTTTTTTTATTTCAAGCGCTTTTCCTTTTCCTTCACTGACAGGAGCGAACGCATATAATGAATATTGATGGCTGTGCCACAATTACCGGGTTTTCATGTCTTCCGACGCCATTAAGCGGCACTGAAAGGTAACGTTGTATGGTTGTACTGTTGAAAGGTATTGTTGGAGGTATTGTTGGCAATGATGGCGTTGCTCGTTTATATTCGCCTTACTCTATTGAAGTGCTGTCCCTTCCTAATCCCGCCGTGTATTTCTTGCTAATTCTCCTAGGTTTTCTTATTATTTTCAGCGTTTCTCCCCTCCCTATTTTCTTTCTCTCGGCTTTTTGTTGTTGTTGTTCATACGTTTCTTCTGACCCTTTCCCTCCTGTCTCGTCAAGCTATAGGAAGACACGGAAAATATGTAAATCTTATTGTGCCACGAAAAAAACGGGGCTTCCGTCGAAACGTCAACCGTTTAACAATATATATATGTATATATATATATATATATATATATATATATATATATATATATATTTACATTCCATTGGTTCTAATACCTTCCCCTGTACATTCCTTGGCATTACTGTCTGTTATATCTCATTAATATTGTGTTAAAACACGGAAATACGAGCCCTTAGGTATACACTTCTCTCCCTTATTTCATTGAACGAGGGTCTCGTGCTGGCAGACTTGCTGTGTTTAGGTTGTATAAGAGGGACAATTAATCAGCTGCCCGCTCATAATAAGTTCACGTGCTACGTGACGTCAAACATGCGAATAAGACACTCGTTGTTTGGCTTACTAATTAATACTATAACATTAATGAAAGGGTGGTAGGTATCGTAATTAAACTGAATAAAAGATACAAGATGAAGGTAGTACAGGCTTACGCGCCTACATCCAGCCATGATGACGCTTCAGTTGAAAGCTTCTATGAAGACGTGGAATCGGCAATGAGTAAGGTAAAAACACAGTATACTATAGTGATGGGCGACTTTAATGCAAAGGTAGGGAAGAAGCAGGCTGGAGACCAGGCAGTAGGAGATTATGGCATCGGTACTAGAAACGCCAGAGGAGAGCTCCTAGTGCAATTCGCAGAACGCAATAATTTACGGATTTTGAATACCTTCTACCGAAAACGAGAAAACCGCAAGTGGACATGGAGGAGCCCTAATGGCGAAAATAAGAACGAAATAGACTTTATAATGAGTGCACACCCTGGAATCGTGCAGGATGTGGAAGTGATTGGCAAGGTACGATGCAGTGACCATAGAATGGTACGGTCTCGAATTCGCCTAGACTTGAAGAAGGAACGACAGAACTTGATACGCAAAAAGCCAATCAATCAGCTAGCACTGAGAGGGAAAGTACAGGAATTCAGAGTGTCACTGCAGAACAGGTACTCGGCTCTCAGTGAGGAAACCAACCTTAGCGTAGATACAATGAATGATAATCTGACGAGTATCATTATGGAGTGTGCAGTGGAAGTTGGAGGCAGGGTAGTTAGACAGGACACTGGCAAGCTTTCACAGGAAACGAAGAACCTAATTAAGAAGCGTCAAATCATGAAAGTGTCAAGTACAACAGACAAAATAGAACTGGCAGAGCTTTCGAAGTTGATTAATAGACGTAAAGTATGCGATGTAAGAAGGTATACCATGGAGAGAATTGAACACGCTCTGAAAAACGGAGGAAGTGTCAAAGCATTGAAGAGGAAACTTGGGATAGGCAAAAGTCGGATGTATGCACTAAGGGACAAAGAAGGCAAAATAACTACCAATATGGATAGGATAGTTAAGATAGCGGAGGAGTTTTACAGGGATCTGTACAGTAGCCGAGACAACCACGACCTTAATACTATAAGAACTAGCAGTAACCCAGATTACACCCCACCAGTAATGATAGAAGAAGTCAGAAAAGCTTTGGAGAGCATGCAAAGGGGCAAAGCTGCTGGTGAGGATCAGGTAACGTCAGATCTGCTGAAAGATGGAGAACAGATTGTGTTAGAAAAACTAGCCACCCTGTTTACGAGGTGTCTCCTGGCGGGAAGAGTACCAGAGTCTTGGAAGAACGCTAACATCATCTTAATACATAAGAAAGGAGATGACAAGGACTTGAAGAATTACAGGCCGATCAGCTAGCTCTCTGTAGTATACAAGCTATTTACAAAGGTAATTGCTAACAGAGTAAAGAAAACATTAGAATTCAATCAACCAAAGGAACAAGCAGGATTTCGAACAGGCTACTCAACAATTGACCACATTCATACTATCAATCAGGTAATAGAGAAATGCTCAGAGTATAACCAACCTCTATACATAGCCTTCATAGATTACGAGAAGGCGTTTGATTCAGTAGAAATATCAGCCGTCATGCAAACACTGCGGAATCAGGGCGTAGATGAAGTATATATAAACATTCTGGAAGAAATCTACAGGGGATCAACTGCTACCATAGTGCTTCATAGAGAAAGCAACAGAATACCAATCAAGAAGGGTGTAAGGCAGGGGGACACAATTTCCCCAATGCTGTTTACCGCGTGCTTACAGGAGGTTTTCAGAAGCCTAGAATGGGAACAGTTAGGGATAAGAGTCAATGGAGAATACCTTAGTAACCTGCAATTCGCCGATGACATTGCATTGCTGAGTAACTCGGGGGACGAATTGCAACTCATGATTACGGAGTTAGACAAGAAGAGCAGAAAAGTGCGTCTTAAAATTAATCTGCAGAAAACTAAAGTAATGTACAACAACCTCGGCAAAGAGCAGCGCTTCGAGATAGGTAATAGTGCACTTGAAGTTGTAAAAAACTATGTCTACTTAGGGCAGGTAATAACCGCAGAGCCGAACCACGAGATTGAAGTAACTAGAAGAATAAGAATGGGGTGGAGCACATTCGGCAAGCACTCTCAAATTATGACAGGTAGATTGCCACTATCCCTCAAGAGGAAGGTATATAACAGCTGTATCTTGCCGGTACTTAGCTACGGAGCAGAAACCTGGAGACTTACAAAGAGGGTTCAGCTTAAATTGAGGACGACGCAGCGAGCAATGGAAAGAAAAATGGTAGGTGTAACCTTAAGAGACAAGAAGAGAGCAGAGTGGATTAGGGAACAAACGGGGGTTAAGGATATCATAGCTGAAATCAAGAAGAAGAAATGGACATGGGCAGGGCATGTAGCGCGTAGACAGGATAACCGCTGGTCATTAAGGGTAACTGACTGGATTCCCAGAGAAGGGAAGCGGGTTAGGGGGAGACAGAAGGTTAGGTGGGCAGATGAGATTAAGAAGTTTGCGGGTATAAATTGGAAGCAGCAAGCACAGGACCGGGTTAACTGGCGGAACATGGGAGAGGCCTTTGTCCTGCAGTGGACGTAGTCAGGCTGATGATGATGATGATGATGATGTTTGGCTTATAGATGGCGCTGACTGTCACTCCTACTTCTAAATTCACATATAAACCCCAAAAAGTGGATGGAGGGACGGCCGCTGTGGTAGCTCAGTGGTTAGAGCATCGAACGCGTTATTCGAAGGTCGTAGGTTCGATTCCTGCTCACAGCTGGTAATTTTTTCATCCACTTTTCTTTCTCCTTTCTTCTTATTTACATTCCATTGGTTCTAATAACTTCCCATGTACATTCCTTGGCATTACTGTCTGTTATATCTCAATAATATTGTGTTAAAACACGGAAATACGAGCCCTTAGGTATACTCTTCTCTCCCTTATTTCATTGAACGAGGGTCTTGTACTGGCAGACTTGGTGTGTTTAGGTTGTATAAGAGGGACAATTAATCAGCTGCCCGCTCATAATAAGTTCACGTGCTACGTGACGCCAAAGATGCGAATAAGACACTCGCTGTTTGGCTTATAGATGGCGCTGACTGTCACTCCTACTTCTAAATTCACATATAAACCCCAAAAAGTGGATGGAGGGACGGCCGCTGTGGTAGCTCAGTGGTTAGAGCATCGAACGCGTTATTCGAAGGTCGTAGGTTCGATTCCTGCTCACAGCTGGTAATTTTGTCATCCACTTTTCTTTCTTCTTTCTTCTTATTTACATTCCATTTGTTCTAATAACTTCCCCTGTACATTCCTTGGCATTACTGTCTGTTATATCTCATTAATATTGTGTTAAAACACGGAAATACGAGCCCTTAGGTATACACTTCTCTCCCTTATTTCATTGAACGAGGGTCTCGTACTGGCAGACTTGGTGTGTTTAGGTTGTATAGGAGGGACAATTAATCAGCTGCCCGCTCATAATAAGTTCACGTGCTACGTGACGCAAACATGCGAATAAGACACTCGTTGTTTGGCTTATAGATGGCGCTGACTGTCACTCCTACTTCTAAATTCGCATATTAACCCCAAAAAGTGGATGGAGGGACGGGCGCTGTGGTAGCTCAGTGGTTAGAGCATCGAACGCGTTATTCAAAGATCGCAGGTTCGATTCCTGCTCACAGCTGGTAATTTTTTCATCCACTTTTCTTTCTTCTTTCTTCTTATTTACATTCCATTGGTTCTAATAACTTCCCCTGTACATTCCTTGGCATTACTGTCTGTTATATCTCATTAATATTGTGTTAAAACACGGAAATACGAGCCCTTAGGTATACACTTCTCTCCCTTATATATATATATATATATATATATAATATATATATATATATATATATATATATATATATATATATATATATATATATATATATGTCGTTAAATGGTCTTATAAGGCAAATGATCTACATTTCGAAGCAGGAGCCAGAGAGTCAGATTATTGAGACTTCGTGCATTTACAGAAAAGAGCATCACGGCTACAACCCGGGAGCATGGCCAGCAGATGTGCCGGAAAATAGAACACTTTCAGGCACCTCTAGCGCTGCTCATGGCGAACAGCACTGCCCCGGCTGTCCTTTGCAGCGGTGCGGTGTATACAGCAAGTGAGTATGCTCCCGTTCTAATTTTGAAAGAGGAAGTCGGACGTTATTTCGATATTAACTGATTTCGATAAAACTTTGAAATTTTGTTCTTGTCGGCACTATTTTTATATGTGCCAAAATATACGACCGTAAGTCATTTGGTTTTTTAGAAAACAAATTTTGTAGTTGCTAGCTGATTCTGGAATCACACTTGTAAACACGGGCCACCCTGTGTATGTACTCAAGGGCCTACTCTTTCAATGCGATAACAATTATATGGACATTCTGGGTTGGATTTTACCGCGAGTATTGGCGTCACCGTCACTCACCTTATATTTATACGTATCTATATATATTATCATGCAAAAAAGAAAAAAAATGCCCCAAAAAGACTTCTTACAATCTTGAGCGCGAGGCGTTAACCACTGAGCCACCAAAGAGCACGGTCTTCAACGTCCAAATGATGAGCTATTTATAGCTACCACTTACCGCTGCTGACTGGCATCTCGGGGGAATTAACCTGTTTTCAGCATTACCAGCAAGATCGTGCAATGAGTGTGCGTCACTGCATCGCACAGCGGCGCACGCTCTAATCTCCCACGCGTATTTTGCCCCGCTTAGAAGAGGGGAGCGACGCTCCTTTGCGTGCCTGTATCTCGCGGTGGGGAGGAGGGGAGGATCGTACGTCTTGGCTGGTTTGGGGCTTTACCTCGAACGATTCTGTTGTAGTTACCGGGTGCACAGAGGTCACTGCAATCATTTCAGCCTCCGTTTGCGAAAATCGCGTGCTTTTCAGACACAGCAAAGTTACAACTGAGACGCTTATTCACATGCATCTGTACCTGTGAGTATGTTTCATGCGTCATTTGTGCGAGAAAAACTCAGGTCACGTTTCGATCTGCTTTCCACTCTGCGCGTGACCTTCCTATTCGTTGCTATTGTGTTCATTGCTTTGCTTTTGTGGCAAAGCTGCGACTGTTTTTTTTTTTCGGAAACTACGCCTTTCCCAGCAGACAAGTGCAGTGTGCACTTTCCTATACGAGGCGACGACAGTCGTTTTGTCAGCTGTGTACAGCGTTTTAGTCGTCGTTGACGTCTGGTCTCACAATATTGAGCAACGAGGAAATCGATTTTGGGCGTGTCAGATGCTTCACGCACCGGTAGGTCGAATTCAAAAAGCGATGCTTCTGCGCCCAGAGAGTAGCTGCAATGATCGCTGAACTTGTCATTGTTAAACTCAGACGAGCTAGCACAGTTTGACTCGGCGTCGGATGTGCATAGCGAACTTGATTTTCGCACGTTGGAAGAGACACGGGAGGTATGTTTAGACCCTGGCCAGCCGTGGAAAGGTGTAGCGAATCTTGTGACGTCAACGGCAACACATTCCTGTGAAGTCCTCCGATACCCACCTCGCAAGACGGCGCAGCTCCTTGTTTTATTTTATGTTGTAACTCGTTGTTTTTTTTGCCTAATTACTGCTGTTGACGAGTACCTGGTCAAACCTATCCACTCTAGGTTCCCAGGACTGTAAATACTATTTGAAAGCAGCATTATACCAGTATGATTGACAATGCACCAGAGTTACCCTTTAAATGGCACAGACAAATTGAAGCAGCCTCGTAATTTTTTTATTATTCACCAACGCGCACAGTAGACTTATTTGCGCTACCTGCAGTGAACATCACTTTCGAAACTTCTGAATTGGTGGACGTCGGGAAACCAACTAATCTTTATTAAAGAATTATGACGCTCAAATTAAAGATATCCAGGCAGCATAGTGTTGTCTTGCCTATTGCTATATTCATTGAAAATCACAGCGACCAACCAGCCGGATATTATTGTGCGATGTAAATGCGTAACCGTACAGTGTTGTAGACGATATAGCTTAAGTGAAATC
Source organism: Rhipicephalus microplus (assembly GCF_013339725.1). NCBI lineage: Eukaryota > Metazoa > Arthropoda > Arachnida > Ixodida > Ixodidae > Rhipicephalus > Rhipicephalus microplus. The sequence continues at coordinate 31,456 of NW_023611286.1, forward strand.
GAGGGCTAACGGAAAAGTCAAGAACCACTGATTCAATTGAAAGAGAAAGCTGGCGTACAGTTACGCATAACCTGCAGCAGAACCTACGTACACTACATATTCAGTAAAATCAAGAAATTGTGGACTAATTATACCGAAATTACGTTAAATGACAAAACTAATTTGTTCACCCGAATAGGCTATCGGTGATCTTGGTGTCACACTCGATGTGCTGGTTTTTGCATTTGAGGAGAGATGTCCGCTCATTAGAAGATTTTCTAAGCAGCAAGCTAACTGCTCTAGCAAGTCGGCATAAGTGTTTTTCTGGGAAGGTTTCTCATAACGCTTGTGAATGGGGAGCGTCAGCTTGCTTTAACGTTGCCATTTACAATCCAATATAACTGAGCAAAAGCCCTTTTCGGACCAAACACAACCGAGCAAGAAAGTGGTACGTTTTCAAGACCGTAACGAGGCCACATGACAGGTCATGTACAGCCACGGCTACGTCTGTGTAGAGCACCTGCACAGCTGTTTTTTTTTTTTTGCTCTGCGGGGCGAAACTTTGCGGCAGTGTCAGGCTCTGACGTGGTCAGTCTGACAACTAGGCTGTGCATGCTCCCGATACTCCTCTTAAGATTGCGAAACTGCCTCAAGGTTACGACCCACAGAGCAAAAACCGGCTGCTTGAGCACTCTACCCAGATGTGGTCGCGTCTCTGATCGCGAAAAGGCCTCTGCTAGGATTTCTTGACACACCAAAAAGAAAGTGATACTCATGCTGTATGAGCCCTCAAAGAGCCTGAAATAACGGGAACGCATGAATATAAAACTAAAGATATATACAGGCCAAATCCTGTTAGTGTTCAGAATTCTACGAAAGTTCTCAGAGCCGGGCTCCCACAAAACATTCGTTCAGTTACGTGAAGGCAAGGTACCCCGCATTTCGAATAACATCTCAGTTCAGAATATAACGCATAGTGGTGGATTGAGAACCGACTTTGCGCATTTTAGCAGCAAAAAACGTGCATCTATACGCGTGTACTATTGCATTTACCTTGTACCGCATTGCGACGGAAGGTATACGTTCAATTATTATGAGATATTGTGAACCAGAGTGACACCACTAATTAGCAATTTTTCGAAGCTTTGTGAATACGTTACCTATATTCAAGCACGCCAGCAGTTCATCGCTATGCTTCAAGAAAACAAAATACAATCCATGAATCGCTTTATGTGACACTCTGCCATGCCCTCTCCCTCTTCGTGTCTGGTCCTAATCAGTTTTCCTTCCCGCTTTCTCAATTTGTGTCTACCGAATTGTGCCTATACTCTTGCCTAGTCATTTGTGTATTGAAATATGTTTTATTTTTAGTTAGACGCTTTATCAATAATCTCCATGGTTTATCATTCATATGGCTATAGCACACTACGACAACAACACAAAAAAGAGACACACGCACCTCTTCTGCGTCCTCTACGTGGTGCGCTAAAGCCAGCCATATGAATGACGAACCCCAACCAACTAGCCCGGCAGCGTGCCCTAGTACTCACTGGTACTTTAGTTTCTGCACATGTATGTGTCACGCTCGCTAGTGCAGTGACGTGGCATCCGCGTTTACGTTGACAGCTCGCAGACGCATTGCGAGAGCAGCTGCAGTCAGCGCTGGCACCGTCGCATCACGGCCGCCCTGTGCATGGTCGGCGTGACGCTCTCCTTCGTCATCATCGCCCTGGGCCTGCTCTTCGGGGGTGGCCTGAGCCGAGAACCGCACTCTGCATGGGCGAACCTGAACGGCAGTGTTGCGGCTGCCAACGCGAGCGCCCCCGTACAGAGCATAAAACCGGATGTCACGATAAGTGAGTGCCATAATTGCTGATACCCATGTACACTTATTATGAAATGTAACACCAGAACGTGCCTGTTCGCGTAGTTTATTCGCATGCTTTGAAGCTATCGCTGTTTGGACATGAGCCGAGAGATGGCCTGTGTATACGTATACTGTTTATTTTAACATTTTGGACGCGATTTCAGTTCTGTACTACTTGTGTAGAGGCTGCCGGTGTGTGCCTTCAGCAGGGTTGCCATTGATGGTTACTTTCCACCAAATTGATGATCTTGAGAAGCCCGTGACGGCCTAAAATTATGAATGGTGACATGGGGAACCTTTTGTGTGTTTGGGCTGAACTCTTCACTGAGTTACGCATTCTATATTTAGTGTCTTCAAAAGAAATGGGACATTTTTTGTTCAAATTTTTTTGTAGCTCGAGACCCGTTTGTAAAGGTACACTTCATGCGCAATCGACTTCACGGTTTCACGTATACCTGCTGCAAGGTTCGCACCTCGCGCGTATGGAATATCTTCAACTCGAATTTGTACGATGACCGTATTGTTATTAGTGCTACTACTTGCTACGCTTGCACGACAAGGCCACTCCTTCCTTTCTTCGAGTAACCCTTCAAAGCCACTTTTCTTATATTTTTTTTTGTGTCACTGAGCTTATAACCCCTTATTGAAGATTGTATTTTCGGATAACGCTTCTCATCGACACGAAAACGTCTACGGTGACGGGACCATTCTTTTCAACCTGTCACTGTATATCATCGATAATTGCATAATCTGCAGTAAGTGTTCTGACTCGTGGATTCATCTGCAGACTAAACGGCGACGCTGTAGTGAGTTCGGAACACTTAAAGATCAATTCCAATTGAAGGAGCGGAAGCGATCACAACAAGGGCGACTCTGGCGTCGTTGTTGTCGGCCATACACCACCAATACGGCTGTGCGTAACCACCATCACGCGAAATAAGCAGATAACTAACCTTGTAGCATATACTCATAACTCAATGGAAACTGAACCCGAACACTGTGTGCGGCAACCCAGTACCCCTAACCGACGCCTATGCTTTAAAATCTGTTGAAAACTGGCCATCCACCGGCTTCATGTCGGGTAAGGAACCGCGTTAACATGTACAATAGAGCGTTTTCGAATAGTAAAGAAACCACCAGGCAACCCGCAATGCGAATTGCGTAACGAGTGGGTTGGCAAAAGATCCAACTTATTACAAAATCTTCAGGCGTAAGTGTTTGTCGTCGTCAGTCACACCATCAACAAAGTCCATGTAAAACCTTACACTTTTGTAGCGGATACCATGCTTTTCCAAAGAATTACCAACAATAATAATAGTGAACGCTTGACAGCTACAAAAATTATTATTATATATAGTGGAGTAAGTACCACACAAGTGTGCTTGCAGTAATGGCCGCGATGGTGTTAAAATTCTCTTTAAAAGCCGTTTTGAGCTTTTGTTGTGACTGTGGTGCGCATTCAAAGCAGGCTTGACGCTTTTTTAATACAGTGGTTTTCAAGTTCACTGGCTCAATTTTTTATTCGTCGGTAGTTGTTTCATTGTAAAGTCTGTAAGTGCTGCCACTGTCGGCCACAACTGCGATATGAGCTTTCTCGGGAACTTTGCGAAGTATTGATGTGGCATACTATATTTCTCCTTTTCGTTCCAGCGCATGAAGCCCGTAAACTGGGTGACGTACACAATTCCTTTTATCTTTATATATACTTATCTAAAGGAAGTTATTATTTCGAGAGTTGTGCGGAAAATAAAGTTGGTAACAACGTCTGAAAGGTATTCAGCAGGAAAAAAAAGGATGTGCGAAGAAACAACTTAGGAACTAAATGTGCTGCATAATGCCCGGTGTATGTTTTTCGCAAAGCAGCCATGCATCGATTTCTCATAGCCTTACGTGATCCGTCGACCACACGTCTATTGGAAAATTTAAAAGAAAAAAGAGAGCAGTTTCGTTGCAATTTTGCCCCAAATATTATCTATGTGGCGCAATATGCACTTCTCATCGCACTTCAGTATGCCATTCTGTCATTGCCACCCTAACGAACACATGGCAGTGTTAATTACTGCACTTGGCATTGGGTTGTACTATTATAAGTATCGCATCAGAGTGCGTCCTCCACTCTTCGACATGTTGCATATATCAAGAAATGTAAGTGACTTAAGCCAGATGAAAGAGAAACACAGTTTACTTACAGGCGTATTCAGTTCGCATGAGACAGCAAATGCTGGCTGTAAAAATTTGTAAAGTGCTGGTGCAAGTGCTGGTGCAAGTCTGGTGCAAGTGCTGGTTCACGTTTTCTTTTTGATGCTGCGAAATGTGTTAATATTGTCGTATGTGTTGTCTTCAAAACATTCGTTTATATTACTTGAGATATGAATCTTGAGTGCTGTTGTTAGTGTTGCATGGTAGAACGTGTCATTCTTGTTGTGATGAAAGTTCTGATGCGAGTGCTGGTGCAGGTGTTCATTTTCGCTGCAGCAACAAAGAAAAAATGCTGGTGGAAGTGCTGGTGTGTTGTTTTGTTGAATTAACTAAAGCAGGTATTTTTCTTGGTTAATTTTGTCTTTCACTTTGGCAATGCCCTATGCTGGAAATGAATTATTTGCGGTCCGATAAGGTTCGTTCATTTTGTATGCCTTATAGAAACGTGTATAATCAAAGCGAGCATGAACTTCGCATTTTTCAATCATTTGTACCTCAAGACGAAATGGCTTTGATGTATCCACGTTGACTTAACAAACGTTTTTCTCGGAATGTGAGTGTTTAGGCGAGTGGTTTATTAATACGGTTCATTGCGTGGGACCGGAAAATTGAAATATGTGTGTCACTTCGTTCATAGTGAATAAACACGAGCAGTTATTATTGCAAAAAAATTGTTTTATTCAAGAAGGATCACTGGCATTGAAGACGTGTCCTTAATTAACATCGTAAGTATTGACTTCTGGTTTTCTTCCGACAAGAGCAAGACAGCTTCGTTATGAATTAGTTGAAAAAATGATGCTGCCCAGCTCTGCTGAACGTGTATATTTTTTATTTCATTTCTTGCGTATTGAATGGGTGGTTATTCTCTCTCATTTTTTTCTTTTGAACTGTCGCAGACGGTGTCTACATTTTACGTTTCTGGTTCACGTGAGGATCCTTGTAAGTACACGTCTGCCCAAACCTGTAATGTCTGGCCAGTTTAAAACATATTCTTGGGAATACAATTTCATATGCCGATATTCGATTGATTGATTGATATGAGGGGTTTAACGTCCCTTTATGAGAGATGCCGTAGTGGAGGGCTCCGGAAATTTGGACCCCCTTGGGTTCTTTAACATGCACCCAAGTCTGAGTACATGGGCCTACAGCATTTTCCCCTCCATCAAAAATGTTGCCGCCGCAACCGGGATTTGATCCCGCGACCTGCGTTTCAGCATCCAAGTACCTTAGCCACTAGATCACCACGGCGGGGCACCGATATTTTGACAGCTAGCCTGATAAAGTGCAACAAATTACATACTAGTCGGGCCTAAACTTATGGGTATTGTTTAGATCAATCCTGATAAAAACGAATGAACGCCACTAGCGCAAGCTTCAAATGTTTGTATCTATCAGAAGAATAGTTGTTAGTACAATAAGAGAACAGTAGAATGGTTACCACGTTTTGCTGCCGTAGCCACAATGGCACAGTAATGTGTGGCATAGCTCACTACAAAAGCTTACTACAATGTAAGTCAGATTTAGCCAGAGGGGTGCCTCGATGATTTTCTTAGAGAAAAAAGTTCGTAAAATGTATGAAGCAATTATTCCAAGCTTCAAAGTCCAAAGTTATAGAATATCGTCACCCAATAACTATACCGATATGTTATTGGTATCTGATACAGTTGTAAGGACGTACAAAATCTGCGTGGGTAGCCCGATCATGAATTCTGATGTCGAGGTGACGCAGGTGAGGTTCAGGGTCATGTAAGTGTACAAAAAGATAATATTAAAAACAGAAAGACGGAATGTTGTTAAGGTTTCTACATGCATCGCGAAAAAAAAATGTTTAAGGAGATGACCAGCGCCGTCTTTCGCAAAAACCGTCAAGTAAGGAAAAGAACCAATGCGTTTCTATAGGTATATTTGCAGGGGTCATAAACCACTACCACTTTGCACTATTTGATATGGCGTTACGGAGTGTGACATGCAGGCTTGTAAAAAAAAAGTATCTTATGTCGTCACTTGGGCCGCTGAATGTTTTAATGCAATAGCGTTACAGTGTAAGTACGAAAGAAATGTGTTTTCGAAAAAAAAAATGATCACAACATTTTTGACATGGATTTCAAAAATGATGCTTACGTCAAGTTCAGTGCGTATGAATCCAAGTTTCGCTGCTAGCCAGTTCTTACAATCCAGCTTTACGTGCATTTTAGTGAAACATAACTGGTACAGTAAAGCAAGAGTCGCAATTTTTCAATACATCGTTCCGGGCAGGCTTTAGTGTAGATGATGCGGTGCTGGTAAAATAGAAAGGGGACAAATAATTGCGAAGTTATTGCTTGAAGAATCATGCTTCGGGAAAATTGGCACATTTTGTGAATAAGAAAGAAAGGGATAAACAAAAAAAAGAGCACGGGTGTAGCAAGTGTCATTTGATGACAATAACTATATTGTTATTATTACAAACAACGACTGCAATAAACATTTAGGTAGTTAAAAGCATGCCAGTTGCCTTTTAATTTTAGAATTAATTTTCGCATCATGTCTGCGATGCAATGTTGTGTTAAGTGACTGCGCTAAACAGCAATTTTCAAGAGGTAGTTCTTCTGAAAGGCGTCGTACTTTTGGGATAGAACCCCAAAATCTTAATTTCAATGTAGCATAGTGAACGAACGTCGTCATCAGTGTTACAGTCGGAAAAGGTTCTTATAACTCTATATGGGCAATCTTCTTTGAAAAGTAAAATTATGATTTGGTTTTATTTCAGCCGGTAAACAGGTGAGTATTTTTCTGCCTCATGTTTCCCTAGACTAGTTCTTTCTTTTTGTTCAGCAAGAGGGAACTAAAGTGCTTTCACAATGATTTTATTTTAGTGCAACAGCAATGATTGTTGAAATTTGATCTGTCTGTTTGACTAACTTGCTATCACATATCTAACACATTGACCTCTGAAATTCTGAAACACTTTTGTGTGCTCGTGAGCCGGTAAACAGTTCTTTTGGAGAGTTCGAATTATGTCACTTCCTATCATACAGATGCCCTTATGACCTGGACTTCTGCACATTCAGTGCAATTTTGATTTCGTGTCATCATGAATGTTCCTTTTCGTTTTTTATTGCTACTGTAGATGGCACCAGCGTCTAATTGTTTTTTTTTGAACCGTTACTTTCAGAGGCCACCGAAGAGTTACATACAGACGAAGATGAAAAATGTGTCACATGAAGTCCACATATGCCGAGTTTTTATAGTCATTCTTAGAGCTTTTTTTCCCTCAAGAAATAAAAAAAAACAATTTTTACACCCAATACTAATGTGTGTTTTGCGGGAATTAAAAATTCTGAATAAATACAACGTTTACTGCTTCTACCTCTCTCTTGCTCCATCTTTGTGAGAGGTAGGCTGTGGGGAAAATCCCCTAGTTATTATAACGTTGGAGAACTGTAAAATTTGTTATGGGAATAATAATAATAATAAGTATATCACCTATTAAACCCACATTGAACTCGAGTGGCAGTGCCTGGCGAAAACACAAAGCAGCAACAGTTTAGACATCCACTAGGTCCGATAAGGCCAAAGCGCAGAAGCTAGTTTATCTAATAATTTCGTACAATTTCTCGTGGTTGAACTTGCTTGCTTCAAGTTTATCATTTGGAGATCACGGGCTCTGCGTCACTCGTACTTGGCGTTCAGGGTGACTGGGTCCTGGCGCCTCTTCCGCTTACACAGAGTATCCGCTTGTACACGGCTGGTTGTTCCTGAAGGTCTTGGAGCAACCCACTAAGGAGAATACAGTAGTGGGAAAGAAATCACGCAGACCGCGATAGAATAAGAATGAGGGAATAAAGACTTTCGTTGGTTTGTAATAGCTTATTTTCACTAACGTTTCTTCTGCTGAATTTGGCCTTCAGGATGAAAGCCAGATTCTGGCTGAAGTGTCGAAAGAAATGAACTACGTTGTGAGGATACACATGACTACTTGCAACCCTACAGCCACTCGATAATATATATATATTATATATATATATATATATATATTATATATATATATATATATATATATATATATATATATATATATATATATATATATATATATATATATATTGCCCTGCTATATCTGCTATGTATTCGGGATCGGCTTGTGTTGGACGTTGTCTCTCCTGCATATCAGCAAGTTTTGTTTTGTTTTGTCTTCTAAAAGAGTCACCGTCAACCACAAAGACCCTGCGATGCTTTTGCATCCCATCATCCATGGTTGCCCGTAGGGTGGGAGATGTGTATTTGTTGGTAAATAATTTGGTTTGGCTTGGTTTAGCATCCAACAGTTATCACACTCTCTTGACTTTTGCAAGAAGCCATAAAGCCAGAGGTTTCTAGTTGAAGCACTAACAAGTTAAATATTATCGAAAGGTTTCACTTTTCCCCCACAGAAATACACAGGGCTGTGCAGGGACCAAAGCTACCGTTCGAAACAACTGCAAGTTAGAAATAATCGAGTTTCCATTCGTGAGCGTCTACAGTATCTCATTCAAGTGGTAATCATTTTTGATGACCATGGTTGTAAGAATCCCAATTTCCGCCTGACACTTTATGCTCTAACCCCCTCCTCCCCTGCATTTTCTTTCTTTGTGCGACAGAAAGTTTGTCGCACAAGGATAACTTCCTTGTCAAGATTTTTTGTTATTTTGAAGTGTATTAATGCTGTATAACCTGCATTTGAGCACGCTGAAGTGACAGTGACTAGTTCTGACATGGACGCACACCTAATTATGCCATGGTATTCAGCAAAGTGACTGGACTCAAAAATGAGTGTGATGGAAATGCGCGTTTTCAGATTTATTCACCTATATCCATCCAAATGTCAGCAGAGCTTGGCATGCAAAGACCGCAGCTTCGCCGGAAGCCCTACATAGGCGGGAGAACTACCAAGTATATTCTAAGCACAGCTCTGAAAAAAATATAAAGCACCCAAACGTAAAAGACAGGACACACAACTTCACGAACTAATGCAGGCGTTAGAACCGGTTCAGGAGGAGAGCTGTATTACGTGAAGGCTACACAGTGGCATTCAGACAGCAACATTGGAAAAAAAGGGGGGAAATGAGGTTTCACAGGTGAAGAGACGAAAATTCGGTGGAGTGGCAGTAACTAAAAAAATCAGCATATCTACGGAGTAAACGATGATGAGTGGGACGAAGTGTTCGTCCATCCGTCCGTGCGTTCGTCCGTCCACCAATATTCCATGAGTCCATCTGTCCATGCTTCTGTCCGTCCATCCTTGTTTTTGTCCACCCATGCATCGGTCCATCTGTGCTTCCGTACGTCCGTGCATTTGTCCATGCGTCCATATGCACTTTCGTCAATACGTTCATCCTGCTGTCCGTCTTTGCGTCCGTCCGTGTGTCTGTGCGTTCGTCCGTCCGTGCAGCCATTCATGCGTCCAACGAAGCATAATCCAGCAAGCCCACGCTTCCACGTACGGCGATGATCGAGCAGAATGAGAGATCCCGCGCAGCCCACGCAGCAGCCAGTTGGAGAGGAGCTGTACCACCAATGTCATCCAGTGTACTTTCACTCAACTGCCATATTGTACGCACGCCTATGAGCCAGCGCCCTCTCGAAAGCGAGACGAGAAATAAAGATGACGACACAGCATGCGTGCAGCTCCATCTAGTATATCGTCACCTAACTGCAGTTTGAATACATCTCTAGGGGAGAGCGACTGTACAATAAGGGAACAGTATGGGGTACACCGGATGGATCGACGATCGACAACCAACCATGTCTCGCTATAAGGAGCTTCACTCCTAAACCTGAATTAGAAATCACGCGTATTCTGATAGGTCCCCAGCGAAAATGCCGTTTTAGGTGGAAATTGCCCTGTCGCCTTTCATGAAGGTAGTGCTAAATAAATGGGGGGGAGGGGGGAGAGTCTGAACGGCATGTCGATGACCGCATCACACTGTCTGCGGGCAACATGCTGACCGCGGGGCGCAGGTTACCGAGCACTGAACTAAAGCAAAGAGGAAAAATTACGGCATATTTGAGAAGTGAATGATGACTGGGCGAAGCAGTTGGATCATTCCGTGTTACCAAAAATCACCCATGACATTTACCGTCCACGCCTGTATATGAGTGCCAAGCGGGGTACAGTTACATACAATGTTTGCTGGTCATAACTCTTGAGCTGTGCTGAGTGGTCAACTTCGTTTTGCCTTCGTTATCGCTGCTTTGCGATATCGTATATAGCCTGAAGTGTGCAAAGACAAGGTGTGTCCAAGCTCGCCGGGGGATTCGTGGTTATTTCTAGTCGTACGAAATGCATCGTAGAGCATCTCAAGACCTGATATACTGCACAAGCCGGTTGTCCGGTATTATTGTCGTTGTAATCTTCCTCGTTATCATCGTCATCGTCACGACATATACCTAGTCAAGTATTATTGTACCGTGACGGCAGATGGAGATAGTGTGGCCTCAAAGGCACTTGTTCTTCATCGTAATGGGCGTCATTGTCATCGTCATTCCATGTAGCGGGGTGCTTGCATGTGCTGTGCCATGAAGACAAAAAGGAAACGTGGGATGATGATGATGATGATGATGATAATGATGGTGCCTCCACTATGGCTCTTGCCCACTCAAGGGGATCGGCTCTGGAAAGTGCTTCTTCCTTATCATCATCAATGGCAGCAGCGGTAGTTACGGCACACAACACCAATGCCAACGAAGAAACCTCGACGATAAGGAGATTCGCCCCAGTACAATAATCAACGCTAATTTATATTTCGAGCTATGCACACACTTTTTCGAGGAACGATGAACCAATAAACTCAAACTTCATTTAGCAAAATGATGTGGGCACTCTAATTATGAAGGTTCACACGCCTTTAGCCTACACCACTCAAGATACGCTACCCCAGCCGCCAAATAGGTATACAATGAGGCATGCCACTGTTGGCCAACACTATGGCAAAGCTACCTCAATTTCGCGATCATTTATCGGCAGTAAGCCAAGATTTTCTTACAAAAGCCAAAAAATTTCTAGCTTGGCCAAAATTACCGGAATCGTCTATTCGACTCTGTCAAGGTAACATGAAGAATATGTACCCGCAGTAAGTTAAAACTTTAGGTTACCATCCCCTGTCGCAATTAACCATGATAAGACAATGCGATCTAGTGATTTTTTTCTGCGAGAGATGGTTGTAGGCAAGAGGTATTTAACAACTTGCGGTTAGGTTTTGTGACATGTGGTGGCTGGTATAGCGATGTTCTAGAAACAGAGTTTTTGAGGGAATGTGTAGTTAATGAGAGGAAAAGCTTTGTTACTCCTGAATGTTACGTAACTCAAACTTGATTTTGCAAAATGATGTGGGCACTCTAATTATGAAGGTAATTCGAAAAATGTCAAATCGAGTGATAAATTACGCAGTACTGCCTTCGGCGTACGAGCTCCTCAATTTCAAACTGTTGTCGTGTCCAAGATGTCCACATTATTTAGCGTCATAGCGTTTTGGAGCACGCCCAAAGAAAAGTCATCTGTGCGGTAACTCAAGGAGAAATAACCGCAATTTAGAGGGTTTATTTTTAGAAAAGCTTCGCTAAATGAAAATTATCGCCATCAAACCTTCCATATTTTCAGTTTATGACATCACTAAACCCTGTGGATGGATAACTGCTGGACAATAACAACATTTCCTTACATCAGTAGTGTCATACAATTGGATTTCTTTCGATCAACTTTAAATTTTATTTTCCAACTGGAGTATCTTTCGTAACGCATTTTAGTGTCTCTCTAATTTTTTTTGAAAGAAGCAGCCTGCAATACCGCCCCAATTAGTGATAATAACGTCGACTTGTAGCTCCCCTGGAGAAAAAAAAATGTGTTGATTATTCTGGAGCATCACTATTCCCATAAGCGTCATCTTTAGTAACGAAAGTGCCTAAGCTATAAAACATTACCATTCTGCGTCACTATGGGGAATGGCGTGAGTGGTTCAGTTTTTTCAGCTGGTTAGGCTGAATAGGTGATTCCATCTAGTGGAGCGCAGTTAAACCAAGGAAGCAGTACGATGCCCTACGAGACGGCGGAAAATTGTGCAACGGCTGTTGTTACTACTATGGCTTCCGCTGCTTTCGCGCTGCTGCTACTGGCGTCCGCAGCCTCGTAGCAAAGGCGGGCATCGTTGGGCCCGGAAACATTGACGTCGAACTGTTTTTCTTCAGGCTGTTTATATAAAATGCACTAATGCGATCCAGACCGTTAAAACGAAATTTTATTTCAAACTAAGCACATCCTTGACACAAAACATGCACTAAGAGGTTTCTGGACAACTACTTCAATAATCAATGTCAACATATTTGCTTTTAGTGTCCCTTCAGGTCCTTTGTCCGAAATTCGGGTGCACTATTGCATTGCGCATTGCTCCTCCAAAGTGAACTTCGCGCCAGCTGATGCAGGACGAGGATGGCTTGGGTCGTGCGAAATATCGCTGCCAAAGTGATTTGCCAACTGAGCTTACCAGTACGTTATGTTGGGCTAGTTGGTACATAGTAAGTTGAAATACGTGGTGCAAGTTCTCCAAAAGAAGAACGAGAAGAGACCGAAAGAGCACCAACTCACAGCTAAGTATATTTTCATGAAGTATTCACAACATATAGGCTCTTGGAGGACATGCACAGAACAATTCATTCACCGCACGTGCAGGCATGAACATTTTGATGTTGTAAAGAATTATTGCATCGCAAGGGGAGTTAGTAGTATGTGCTGCGAAACAGAAGCAAGAGAAGCGAGAAACGGTGAGTATGTCAGCGATGCAAGCGGTTTTACAATTGCCCAGAGGTATTCTTCCCAAACGTGTACCATCTTCTAAAGATTCAGGAAACTCTGCCGGTGAGCAGAGCTGAAGCAGAACGCTTTTTTCTTCGCTGAGACGCCTCAAGTTGTATCTGAGAGCTGCGAAAACACATGAAATATTGTTTGGCATCGCTCCCTGAACATCCACTGTAAAATACAATCCGTCCGGAAGACATTCTCTCTGTTCTTTACCGGCAACGTATACAGTCGGCATCAGCTGAATGTGTGTGTAATATAGACCATAGGGGCCAGCTCAATCAAAGATAAAAGTTGTGTGAAGTCATTCATGGATTCAGATGCTCTGAATAATAGTGAAACATAGTTGTTAACGATGAATTGATGGCGTTTCACATCCGATGGGCGACTTCTATGCCAAGGTACGGAAGAAGCAGTCTGGGGACAAGGAAGCAGGAGATTATTGCAGCGGTACTAGAAAGGCTAGAGGGGAGGTATTAGTAGAATCCGCAGAACTCAATGATTTACAGATAAGGAATACGTTCTACCGAAAACGAGGGAACCGTAATTGGACATGGAGGAGCTCGAATGGCAAAATAAGAACGAGATAGACTTTACACTGAGTGCACACCCAGGCCTCGTGCAAGATGTGGAAGTGCTTGGTAAGGTACGATGCAGTACCATTGAATGGTACGGTCTCGAATTCACCTAGACTTTAAGAAGAAGCGACAGAAACTGATACGCAAGAAGCCAATAAATGAAGTAGCACTGAGAAGGAAAATACAGGGTTTCAGAGTCTCGCTTCAGAACAGGTGCTCGACTCTTATCTAGAAAACTAGCCTTAGCATTGACGCAATCAATGATAATCGTACGACTATCATTGCGGAGTGTGCAGTGGAAGTTGGAGGTACAGTACTTGATTGATATGTGAGGTTTAACGTCCCAAAACCACCATATTATTATGAGAGATGCCGTAGTGGAAGGCTCCGGAAATTTAAACCACCTTGGGTTCTTTAACGTGCACCCAAATCTGAACACACGTGCCTACAACCTTTCCGTCTCCATCGGAAATGCAGCCGCCGCAGCCGAGATTCGATCCCGCGATCTGCGCGTCAGCAGTGGAGTACCTTAGCCACTAGACCACTGCGGCGGGGCAGGCGTGTCCTTCAGCTGCTGAAGATGATGATGAGCCTTTTGCTTTACTGGCACTCGCCCACAAAAGGGGATCAGTCCAGAACTGAGTGGCAGAATCATCACGTTAATTATACATTGCAAATCATTCAATAGAATTTTATTACAAAGCAAAAACAAATAGTTAAGAATGTATGAAAATGCTACACAAGCTAGCGGTCAGGCATTCATGTAGTCATGGAGCTGAAAATATTGATAGGTCTTGCTCGGCTCTCTGCGCGTTCGCCACGCGCCTCTCTTCTTTCTCTTCCTTTTCCTCTTGTGAGACCTGCCAATGGCTCTGCTTCTTGTCCTCGTCCTTCTTTTCTTCTGACGCCCCCGCAAGCATTTCGAAATTCTACCAAAGTTCACACGCACACGTGTTTAGCCCGAAAATTTCATCAATTCAATACACCGAGTTAGGTTTATAAACCGAATACTCTGTTGTGCGCGTGCGCACGCGTGTGTGTTCAGATGTTAGCAGAACGTGCGAAGGTTAAATAGCAATGTTATTCTCCTGGTTGATTATATCTTAGCACACGTACGATGAGTCACACTGTAATATGCTTGAACGTGGCCAACCAGACCTTGGAACTGTGTATTTTCCTTAAAATGAACCTCTCCCTATAAAAAATATTGCAGTGATCAACCCTGGCGAGATCTGTTCCGGTGGGTACAAGTATGACCACCGCTTGAACAATAATCCCGTCGCCGAGACAACTTAAAGCACTCGCGACTGAGATTCCTGCCCCTAATCTCACAGAATACTAAGCCTTGAGAAACACCATGACACGTTTTTTTGCATTCAGGCTTTATGCATTGTAAGAGCTCCCAGAAATGATATTGCGATAGCAGGAGCGCTTAGTTTTTAAATCATGGCAGTGCGAACTGACGAAAAAAAAAAGGTTGAATTAGTAGCAAGGGGGGGGGGGTGTTAGGGGAAAAATTTCAGGGGAGGTTTGAACCCGTTAACTCGCCCCCCCCCCCCTTGGCTACGCCACTGCAACCAGTTGAAGTGGCCACCGTGCCTTTTGCTCAAAATGGAATGGACCTCCTTGGACTATTTCCGACTTCGCATACTAGAAACAAGTGAGTAATTGTCGCTACCGACTGTGACAAGCTAAGAATAAAATGTAATGCTGTTCGTTAGTATTATGCACGTCCAACTGAGGCCGCTTATTACTATGACGTAAGAGTCACGATGAACCAATGACAAAATTAGCATGGCGCCGTTCGTGACGAGAGGTTAACGCCTTCGGAGAGGCGATGTGTCATTTCAGCCAGACCGTCAGGCGTCCATTCGGTTTTTTTGTGGTGTTTGGTTCGTTAAGAAAAAGCTATTTCATCCACTCATTCTCAGCATCATCGTCGTCGGCTGTCATTCCATGCTGGTATTTATGTTTTGCAGCGTTTGAAGTGCACTGAAGCCGCAGAGCTTCACCGCATTGCGTCGGTTCAGCAGCGGGAAGCAGCAACCGGCGTCTATTCTCTGCGTTGCTATGGATGACCACTATCGGCGATTGTCGTTCTGGTCATTTGTGTGCAGTGAGGTGAAGGTGAATTCTAAATGTGCGTGTGTGTGTTCTGTGGAATGGATTGATTGATAGGTGGGGTTTAACATCCCAGAACCACCATATGATTGTGAGAGACGCCATAGTGGAGGGCTCCGGAAATTTTGACCACCTGGGGTTCTTTAACGTGCACCCAAATCTGAGCACACGGGCCTACAACATTTCCACCTCCATCGGAAATCCAGCCGCCACAGCCGGGATTCGATCCCGCGATGTGTTCTGTGGAATGTGCACGTCTGTGATTTACCGCCCGCAAAAGGAGTGGCATCAGCGTTACCGAATGTGCGTGTGTGAGTGTGTTACTTGGGTGTCGCAACGTGAGAATCTTGGTGTGTTGTGCACCCATATGATGCGTGTGTTGTGCACCCATATGAGTGTGTTGTGCACCCATATATGTGTTGTAAGTGCGGGCGAGGTGTGATTACAAAGCAACCGAGAACACCTGACAGCGTCACACAGTACGAGAGTAAACAAACCTGGTGGGGAGAAAACGCAATGGTGTATGCATAACAAAAATCACAGCATATCCACGGAGGAAATGATGATTCGGGCTAAGCGTTCGGTAGCCCGTCTGTGCTTCCGTCCGGCCATTCGTTTTTACTTCCGTCCGTCCACGCGACCATTCATGCATCCATCCATGCGTCCGTCTGTCTGTCCATGCATCCATTTGTTAGTCCGTCCATCCATCTCTCTGCCTGTCTGTTCGTGCATCCATCCGTCCGTACGTCCGCGCGTCTATCCATTCATCCGTACGTCTGTCTGCTAGTCTGTCCTTCCGTCCGTCCGTGCGTCCATCTAGTGAACACTCCAAGTACCGCCATCTCCCATCTCGCATCCCCTGTGGAGCATACCCGCTCTAGAGCGGGTATGTGTCACCGGTGGCTACGTACTACTACATACATACAAGGGATGGACAGACGCACGCCATAAGGAGCTTCGCCGCTAAAAAAGCACATGACCACGCACAAATTCTCGCGCACCCACATTGAAACACGAAGTGCCGTCCGCTTTGATGGGTGGAACGTCAGCACCATCTGCCTGACGCGCTCGACCATCGACGACGACGCGATGCTGTAGGCCACACTTTGCTTTTGGCTAGAGTTTGACGTTACGAATGATGGGGCTTTATTTACCTATAAGTGCTCCAAGAAGTGATGGTTCGCCATGGAAGGTGTTGTAAGCAATGGCTGACAAGTGAATTTAGTTTGTTTCCCTGGACTCATGGCTCACATCCACTCAGAGGGATTGGTCAAGAAGGCGTAGTGTATTTTTACCGTGGGCATTATAACTATGTGTAATAAATTTGTATTTATTTATGACTGATGTAAGGAAGACCAGATAAAGAGATAGCAAATGAAAAAAAGAAAAAAATTGAAATGTCAAGTTGAGAAATTTTGAGATTTCAAGTGCTGTGATTACCACTCAGCTGCGTTTACTTCACCTCCCTATTTAGAGTTTTTTTGGTAATAAATAAATATTTCATTGAAGATCAGAAAGGTATAGGTTTCGTTGCTTGAATATAATCGCAAACAGCATTGAAAGCATGCCTGTGCCAATGTCCCAAAACTGAGGCACCAAAGCATAGTGCAGTTTCCGCCGTCAATCTAACGCCTATTTTCAAAAATGGAGTAACTAGAAGCCTTTTTCTAAGTATACCGTATCGGTGACAGTACAAAAAATAAAGTTTGAGTGATTCTCTTTCTCCGCAGAATGCGCAGAGGGGTGATATTGTCTGACCAGCTCTGTGTAAATGCAGGTTTAGGTGGGAGGGGACATGACATCTAAATTTAGTAATTAATACTCCAAGCTTTCTGGACTGGCTCCAGTGGGGTCGCCTTGGAAAGTTGAGGTGGTTATATTCTGTCCATGTAGTTAATTTTTCCGTCATATCAGTGCAGATTGCTGATTTTCGATATCTCATGACCAAGCTGTCTCATGACCTAGTCGCCATCTCATGAACCCATCTCATGACCTAGCCGCTCATCGAAGTGAATTCTGTCTCGTGAAAAACAACCCCCCCCCCCCCCCTCTGCTTATTTCGACCACCTCGAAGGCTTTCTCTCGACTCATCCGCCATATCTCTTGGTTTGCGTTGACAACCACTCTTTGCAGGTTGCCGTCACGCAAAGGTACCTCCGGTGTCGTGCATATCACTACCTGTACCTGAGGAGAAGTGGCACGCATGTCATCGACCCCTTTCGCCAGTGTGGTCGCTAGTTCTGCCATATCTTCATTTAAGAAATCGTTTAAACCGCCTGAAATTATCACGAGGTTTCGTCTATCAGCTGTAGTTCTGTGTTTTGCACTGGCTTGCCTCATGAATGCTTCCAGATTGCGTCCTGGGAACGTCCCTACTGCAACCCTCTTGTCCCCCCTCACTCTCTCTTTGATTGCTTCTGCGCATCTATTTAAATTCGAATCCCCGGCGGTTATCACCATGCTGCGACTTTTCAGCTGGAGCGTCCTGCACCGGGGGGTCACTTGCACCTGTGACGCCGGCTACTTTGTCCCCTCCCAGCCCCACCACTACTTCACTGAAGCGGGGCCTTGCGACAATTGAACCAGCTGAACCTTTTTTTTTGCAAAGTTGCCTGCTCTCTCTTTTCCGCGGTTCTGGTTGCCGGTGCCCTACTGTTCCCTCCGTCGGCCGCTTCTGTGTTCACCTTGGCTAGTGCTTCCTTGGCGGACTTCAGCCTTTCTCCCATTGCCCTCGTTTTTTCTTGCTCTGTCACCTACGCAGTCTCCAGCTTGGTGACTCTCATCAGCACATCACTCTGCGCAACTATCGTTTTCTTCATTTTTTCTCGACCTCACATTGCCTACACTTCGCGACAGCCTACTATCCATTCGCTTCTGCGCTTGGGTCCATTTTCAAACTCACCCCGCATCCTGAACATTTTACACCCTTTTTAACCATGCCTTTATGACACCAATTGTCCTTATGACTTGTCTCACTCGATAATTACAAAAATACAAACCCTGCCCTACAAAAAAAGAAAAGGTCTAAGCTCTACTACAAAAATTTGCGTGTTCAATGTACGTGCACGTCCTCCACGGGGTTGCAAAAAAAACAAAACAACAAACACACACGCACAAAATAGTAAATACCTGGTGACTGACCCCCGGAAAAGCCGTACAATGTAATGAGTGCTAAAAATATTTTAACTGTTGCCTTATGAATTTTAAAGGCAAGCTGAAAACATGCAAAACCACTTATCTGCGCAGTCGATCGGGAGCGCTCATAAACACGTCAATCCACTGTGCCAGTCTGAACTGAACTTTGCTGCAACATGTGCCAGAGCTACCTGGCGGTTTCCTCCAAAGGCGCTACTCGCTAGCCGGTGCGTTCATCACACTTTCCTATTCTGGCCACTGTTACAGGTACTTCGTGGATTTGCCAAGTTTTCGTACTTGTGGCTTAAAACGCGCTTGTGGCTTTGTTTATTGCTTGGTTATAGTTTTGTTTCGCATATAAGAATGAATGGTTGTGAAGAGCGTGAGCCGATTTGCGTGAGTAAGCCTAAAACGTTGAGGAAGTGAAGTGCAACTGCTGAGCATTCGCTGATTTTTGTTTTGTGACAAATCAGCTCCAAGCCACACGAAGCCGAAAAAAGCTAAAAGTACGAAGATTAGACGTATCCGTGTACTAAACGTCCTTACCATGCTCACTGGGCCACCGTGCGCAGCAGCTCCATAAAAACTAGCGCCAGAGTGCCCTCCAATATTTTTATAGAAAACTCTATCATGTACTCCCAAGGGCTGCCATGGGCTGCTCTCATTAGAACTCGCCAAATACTCCACCAATTTCGCGAAAATCGCCAGTATTTTCAACGTGGACAGCGACAGCCTTACCGGCCACAGAGTACCACGGTACATAAGTAAGGCACCCAGATGCTGTTAACAATATATTGATAATGCTTTAGAACACAATACGCAATGAGCAATGAAAGAGCCCTGTGTTCAGGATTGATTGATTGATTTGTAGGGTTTAACGTCCCAAAACCATCATTTGATTATGAGAGACGCCGTAGTGGAGGGCTCCGGAAATTTTGACCACCTGGGGTTCTTTGTGCACCCAAATCTAAGTACACGGGCCTACAACATTTCCGCCTCCATCGGAAAAGCAGCCGCCACAGCCGGAATTCGATCCCGCGACCCGCGGGTCAGCAGTCGAGTACCTTAGCCACTAGACCACCGTGGCGGGGCCCTAGGTCCAGGAAATGTGTAGAGCGATTTAGAGCGCTTCGCCCCCTACTATGAGAGCAGTGCTGCCAGCCTGCGGAGCCACTTCTTCCCTTTCTGGAGTATTGAAATTCCTTAGATATCCTCATATTTTTATACTGAGTTGTTTTCCTTCATTCTATTAGTGATTATTTTTGTAAATGAGCCCCACCACGGTGCTCTAGTGGCTAAGGTACTCGGCTACTGACCTGCAGATCGTGGGATCAAATCCCGGCTGGCCAGCTGCAGTTCTGATGCACGCGATAATTTTGTACGCCCGTGTGCTCAGATTTGGGTGAACTTTAAGAACCCCAGGTGGTAGAATTTTCTGGAGTCCTCCACTATGACGTCTCTTATAATCATAAGGTGGTTTTGGGACGTTAAAGCCCACAAATCAAATAAATCAAGACTAATGTGCTTGTGCTGTGGAAAACAATTTCCAAGTTCCATTTTATAATGCATTAGCGTGTTAGTTTGAAAATATTCAATAAAATCAACGTGTTGAAGGTGAAAAAGTGCCGCAGTACAAAGTAAAAAGCTTTAAACAACATTTTATATCACTTAATCACAAAGATAAGTGGTCACCACATTTAGGGGGGATGAGGGAGGACATGTAGTATCGCAGTATTTTATACAAGTCACCAAGAAAAAAGCAATGCATACTGGCTTAACAAAGGATAAATTATCAAAATTATATTTAGGAACACTGCTAGCCGTTCAATGCAAAACATAGAAACTTACACTATAATACAGAGCACGTGTAATAGCGTGCAAGTTAAATAATAATAATAATAATAATAATAATAATAATAATAATAATAATAATAATAATAATAATAATAATAATAATAATAATAATAATAATAATAATAATAATAATAATAATAATAATAATAATAATAATAATAATAATAATAGTAATAATAATAATATAATAATAATATTAATAATAATAACCAGAACGAGCGTCCAAAGCGCAGTACGTAAAATATTCTGGCAAGGAAGTTTTTAAAAAATCACCAATTCTGATATTTCGCAATGCTGTTGTTTGCAACTCTCCTGAAGAAAATGCTTGGGGGTGTTCGTTTAAAATATGAAGTGATGCACGCTTACTTAAATTTAAACAAAGTCTTTAAAATGTACTCTTAAGCTTTGTCATGATATTTAATGGGGGATATTATGAAGAAATTAGTTTAACCATCAAAGCATATATGCCGTGTGGCAGTTCATCACTCGCAACCTGCAGAATGGTTTCGAAATAATATGTTTATTAGAATTCTTGACTGCCATACATTCGTTTCAAATATATCCTTGCATTCTTCCACCAGCCACTTTTTTCTCGTTTTCTTTGACTGTAGTGCAGACCGCACTGCTCTGGCCGCGCTTTTCACAGAAACCTGAGTTACCTTGGCGGAGCCACATGGTTCCACCGGGAAGATCACTAGCAACGTGACAGTGTTCGCAAAGAGAAAGTAATAAAAAACACAACAAACCAAAGAAATAACGCCACGCGTAAAAGACGAGAAAGTGGGAGGATGGTGTAGAGAACTTTTTCTTTGGTTCGAACGGAGATTTAGGCAATTGACGTCGAACACGGACGGCACAGACTGAACCGTAACGTCGGGGAGAGGAGAGTGCTGACAAAGCGTCGGGGGTGGAGACCGGCCCTATCGCCCCCTTTGCACCCCTTAGAACCGTTACTGGCCATGACACAGCACTTTTGGGTGAGTGTAGAGGGCGTGTAAATGAGAAAAGGTTAAAGAAGGAACATCAAAGAGGTTGTGGGCAGGAGGTCCCTCCGTCGATTTGCTTGCCACAAGTGCGAAAAATTTCCCTAGATGTCAAATTTCTCTTTTCCATTAAGTACAAACAAAATCTCTCATTACTAAGTAAATTTTCCACTAGTTGGCAGACTGTACGTGAGATAGATAGTGAGAAAGGGAAGTTTATTGTACACTTAACTTGTACATACATAAACGAAACATCGAAAACAGGTAAAGACAGTGTATACATCTTACAAATGAGCACCAAAATCTAATTGATCACTGGCTGTCCAAATATTAGAAGTCAAAGCAAAATTAAAATCAATCAAGTTAATCGCATTTTATAGTATAACAGTTATGCATCCGTACTACAGTGGGCGCATGGCCAGTACGGTACAACTGGAAACTTCAGCTGTACCTCTCTTACATTGGAGAAACGTGTGTGCCATCGTGGAAGGAAAGCCTCTTCGCCATGCGTTTCCAGCTGCTGATTTAGGTAATTCGACACAATGAGCCGTATTTTCTGTAGTGCGGGATGGACGCATCTAAGCGGCTTGTGCCGTACTTCCGCTAAACAGCGTCGCCGCCACATTACGTACAAGGTCACCGTAAAGACCATTCTTGTAAACAGCTCACGTTCTGTTCCCATGCGCGCCGTGCGAAAGCCAAAGAGGCGTTGTACTATGTGCCAGATGCCCCTCGCCACCGAGCACTGAAACAGAGCATGTTGGGCCATCTCTCTTTTGCCGCAGTTAGGGCAGCAGTCATTTGGGACGACCCCCCAAGGTGCTAACCGGTCACACGTAGGCAATGCCCTCCATCTTCTCAACCAGTCAAATTCGCGCACCTGATTAGGTAGGTACGCGATTGTAACGCCATATTTTCAATTTTTTTCGTGCAAGATGCTGTTTCTTCCTTTTTGCTCAGTGTGCTACTTGTCACCATTTCGCTTATTTCCTCCGATGAAACATCTTCCAGACTGCATGAACCTATTGATTCCACTGTTCGTTTTAAGCCACTGGCGGCTCTGTAAAACTTAAGCGGAATTTCTGCTCGTGGTCCGATGTAGGGATTGGCCGTGAAAGTACCTTTTAGTGCACTGCTCTAGTACATCAAGAGCCTGTACCCGGGGTAGTTGCTGTCATCGAAGAGCTTCTGTGTTGTTTTTGCAGCCAGTGCTCTCGTGAATGTTGGTATGTCTGGGAGACTCAAACCTCCATGGTTTGTGGGAAGCTTTAAAAATTTCTTTTGTGCCTTTGCAGATTTTCCTCCCCAGAGGAAGGTCCCCACCATAGAGGCGTCTGTGGCAACGGCTGGCACTGTTCACAGAGTCGATCAACCTGCAGTTTGATGACCTCTGTTTTGTAAACTGGTCTCTAATTAGTCACAAGTTGCGCACGTGGGTGACTTTTTTTGAAACTTGTTATTTCGCATACAGGGCTCACTTTTTCAGGTGAAAAGACATGCCACATCATGCTTGGTGCAAGTCTCTTAAATGAAGTCTTCTTAAAGAACAAATTACAACATGCTGTATATATTTGTGTGCGCCAATAAATTGACCAACAATTGGAGATCACATCCGCTTACAGTGTTTTCACCACCTATGTATGCCACAGGTTTCATGTAATACCATGATGATGAGTCAATTGAATTTCGTTCTCATTTTATATTATATATCAATACTTATTCAAAACTGTAACGCTCTGGTTACTGCAATTACGTTGTCTTTTATTTGACTGCCAATACCTAATTGTTTACATTTCAAAATCGAGTTGAAACTAGTCTTAAGTTGCAGTTCTCAGCCTGAAAATTGTGCGGAAGCACTGTAGATAACCATGTCTTATGAGTCGAAAGGGCATCCTTGAGAGCAAATATTAGTTTGCGTTTGACTAGGCCTTACCCTCATCACCCTACCGTAACAAGAACTTCGCCGAATTGTGATGCTTATAGAGGACATCGACAGTAGTGTCAATGAGCGTCGCAACGTTAAGGCGAGCAAGCTGTTCCTAAAAGCACCCTGCCTTCCAGCCAATTCATTGAAAGAGCAAACGTGAAAGGGTCAGTGACCGCTGAAAAACAGCTTCTCTCTAAAGTGAGCAACACGTCACACTGTATCACAGATGAAACGTAAGCCTCCCAGTTTTCACGCAAGCCTCCAGCTTTTCTCTATAATTGAAGCTGCAGCAGCTCATTGTAGAATATTTTTAAGGACGAAGCTCCGTGAGGCGTGGGTCGTGCGCCTCCTTTAAGTAGTAGCCACCGCTCACTTTAGTCCTTGGATTGTCCGCTAGATGGCGGTAGTTGTATATGATGAATATATGATGAAAAGATGCAAGATGGTGGTACTTGGAGTGTTCACCATATGCACCGACGGACAGAGATGCCGACAGACAGACGCACAGACAGACAGACGGACAAACAGACAGATGTGCAGACAGATGTACGGGCGGAAAGATGGACCGACTGACGTGCGGATGGACGTGGCTAACAAATGATTCATGTTTTGCCTACAACACCCTTCGAAGCTTAGCCTAACTCACCATCGTTCACTCCGTGTATATGCTGTAATTTTGTTTGTTTGTGAAGGAAACAAACTTCTGAGGCAAAGTAACCCGAAAGCACTTCATCGCATTTTTGTACTTGGTGTGATACATTTTTTGGGTATATTAAACCACAGTAGTCAATTGTATATTGAAGGAATGATTTCTAATTCTAATTGCTTCTTTCTTCTTGTACCATGTACAATTCTTATCGTAATCATATCCAGCTGATATGGTTCAAAATTCTTAAACATTTCAATGCCGAAAAACAGGAAAAGCAATTTTCCGTGTGTCATTCAATTCGAAGGTCGCAGATTCTTTCAGTGCCGTTTAGCAGCTCTTTTTTGCTCTGTTAAGCACTGACTATGGAAATGGAAACAGTATATGTGAGGTTTCCAGCAGGAATCAAACTCCGGTATTCTGCATGACAACCAAATATTTTGCCACAGAGCCACGCCAAGTCTCGAAAAAAAGCTTTTGAAATATACCCTAATGTTGGTGAAACGCTAATTATGATTTCAGTGGTGGGTATGTGCTTTTATAAACCTTTGATGTATACTCCTTGATTCTGCTTTCTTGTCGGGTGGGCGTCAATTGTAGGTAGGTGACGTATACGCTTAAGTGTAATATTGTAGGAGTGTCTAGGGCTATCCTCCTCGCTAGTACAAGCGCTTCATACCAGCTCATCGCTGCTGGTGTTCGCTTATCTCTTGACTTCCGAAGACAACCCTCTAGGTTCGGATAGAATGAATGGTCAAACAGAGCGGATGCTCATCACATAGACTACTTTATGAGCTTTCTACGCAATCACTACGCAATGTGCATGGGCATTCATGTCCATTATTATAAAAACAAGAGAAGCCAGTTCCACGACCGGCTGAATATTAGGCTTATCTTTAGCAGTCTGTGGTGGCAAACAATGATTTATTATATGTAGCCAGGCTTGAACATTTTAGAAAAAAATACATCTAGTGTGGTAAGGCAGTTAGTGACCAAATAAATTATACCAAAGTAGATCAATATAGGAATCTGGTTGTGAAGGCATATACCGGTACTGAGCTAAGAGCAGCAGCATAAAGGCGTACGAGAATTGTTCCACGTAAATTCAGGATGGAACAGTGAACCCCCACAATGAAAATCATGCTTCAAGAACCTCGCGTAAGTTGAATGGAAACAGTCTCAGAGGCTATGGCGAAGGCACGCACTGCCTGCCAACCTGAGAAGGTCGCGATGAGGAGTCATTCTCGACGGCCATTGGGTAACTGTGCAAACAGAGGAGTTCTTTGCCATGCAAAGTTTGAATGTGTGGATGCATAAAGTCTTGCAAGTCACCGTGCTTCTTGTGTGCGGGGTTCATGCACGTTTCCGCCGTTGAATGGTGCTGGAGGGTGCGGGAGGCTAGCTTGTGTTTTCTACGACGATTTCATGTTGTGGTATCAGTGCTGTTAGACTGAAGTTTGCCGTGAACGAAAGCGAACAGCGTATCCACCATTACGAAAATCTGAATACATCGGAGATCAGATAACCGTTAAGGAAGAGGAAGAGTCTGAAATCTGTGGCCGACACCCTTGCTGGAGGATCGGCCAAGTACCGGGTAGTTCTAACAAAATACTGTTATTTTTTAGTTCACTTCTTCTAAACTAATTAGAAGGATCAAGGAAAAAAAATATAATAAGAGAAACTGACAGTTATGACCATATGATAATAGCCATTGATTGAGCGGCAGGCGCCCTCTTCGTCTCTTCCTCGCATGACTCGTACTCAACGCAGATTTGCTGAGAGAGAGAAAAAAAAATGGCAGCATATCCGCGGGGTGAATGATGGAAGGTGGGGCGAAGCATTCGTCCGTCCATTCGTTGTTGCTTCTGTCCGTCAATGCGTCCGCCTGTGTGACCGTCCATGCGTCCATCCGCCCGTCCGTGCGTGCGTCTGTTCGTGCGTCCGTCCCTGCGTTCGTCCATGCATCCGCCCCTGCGTAGGTTCATACGTCCATCTATTCAACACTCCAAGTACCACAATCTCGCATCTTTTCATCATATCTTTCCCATATAGAAACACCGCCATCCAGCGGACATTCGAAGGACTGAAAGAGAGGTGGCACACGCACACTTTCTTACGGTTTGCACTTCGGGTCTACTTCCCACCTTTAACCACGTCGAGTTCATGTTATATACCAGTTCAATGTATTCATGGCACTGCGGCCCAACGCTCGCTAAACCTTCTTAAAATAAAGGGGGTTACGCTCAGCGAGTATAAAGTAGCAATTTCTTTCTGTCAGATTGTGCTCAATGTACACGCCAATGGCTGCTAATAGGAAATGATAGACCGAAAAATTCGGCTTTTACTTTCTTACGGCTTGCGCTTCGTATCTACTTCCCACCTTTAACCACCTCGAGTTCATGGTATATACTAGTTCATTATATTCATGGCACTGCGGCTCAATGCTTGCTAAACCTTTCTAAAACTAAGAAGGTTACACCCAGCGAGTATATAACGTAGCAACCCTTTATTGTCAGATAGTGCTCAATGTACATGCCAGTGGCTGCTAATGGGGAATGAGAGACAGGAGCATTCGGCATATAGTTAACGTGCACGCTGCGATTTTTGTTATTGTTCAACAACGCACAGGTGAAATCTCCCACCGGCACCACCTTGGAGGTCAAAATGTAACACTGGTTAGACACTACGACTATGACTACGAAGGACGAACGGGTGCCGCTATAAAGAGCTTCGCCCCTAAAAACATTTGTTTGTGACCGAGGAAGGAATGTCGGTGAGTGGGATCCTTAGTCCGGAATCTCATGTGGGCATTCCCATACAATGTGGTGCAGGGTGGCTGTTTTAGTGACGCAGAACCTGCACAGTGGTGCGTATGTGTCGGGATCTATCTTTAACGGTATGTATGGATTGGGGAATTGAGTGAACGTTTCCAGTATTTTATTCGCTATAATTCACGCATAAGCTAGAAAGAACTAATATAACTAACTTACGTTTGGGAGTTCGGTGTTGAAACATTTAAAAGGATGAAGAAGTTAGCCAGATATTTTTTAGGCTGACTATAATGACAATATTTTGTTATCTAATTACGTAAACGACGTGAACCGGTGGCAAAATAGACAGTAAAGAATAATTGTTTCCTCCTCATTACAGAAGCTATACACAGCAGAAAGCGCTGGACTTGCTCCATGCAGGTAAATAGAGGGTGGTAACCCGGCCGCAAAGTTTGGGTATAACCACTTTCTTTATTCTCGACCGCGATAACTCACTGTTCGAGGGAAACAAGAGGTACTTTATTCTGTAGAATCTGTCAAGACTGGGTCTAAGAAACATTATTTGTATGTCAATGGGCGGAATCTCGCAAATATAATGTACGGAGTTAGCGGGAAAACGCGAAAGATCGGCGCCAGAGGTGCCGCCTTTGCGAGAGAATGAGCGCTTTCGTTTAAAGACAAACCTTTGTGACTTGGTGCCCAAAGGAAGTTGTGAACGTGCGTAAGCAATGTTTCAAAATCGCGAATTATCTGGTAAACTACTGTTTATATAGGACCGGCACACAAGCCGATTGACGATCGATAATTGATATGCAGGGTTTAACGTCCCAAAACCACCATATTTAATTTAGAGACGCCGTAGTGGAGGGCTCCGAAAATTTCGACCACCTAGAGTTCTTTAACCTGAACGCAAATCTGAGCACACGGGCCTACAAGATTTCCGCCTCCATCGGAAACGCCGCCACTGCAGCTGGGATACAAACCCGCGACATGCGGGTCAGCATCCGAGCACTTTAGCCACTAGACCACCACGGCGGGGCAGACATAGAAGCTGCGACATGCACATTAGGTGAGTCTAGGGCGCATATACATGACAAAGCTACTATAGTTACATCTTTCTCTCTTTGAAAAGAAGTAAAGTACGCAAACAGTGAGGTACAAAAACAATGTTAGAGGTGGATTATACAAGGGGCTATAACTGCCTTCTCTTTGGCTGGGAATAAAGTTGTAGTGCTCTACAAATCGGTCACTTCGGCGAATAGCGTCCGCTTGTGGCAGCGCCGTACCAGGACAAGGCTGAGGAGTTGGCGTAGGCGAGCGAGTCACAGGGTCAGGCTGTGGCTGCAGTTCTGTGAGATGCTCCCTGGTCCGCCTCAGTTGTCTGCTTGGTGTGGATAGATTGTAGGACCTTGCTGTACCTGCAGGGCCGATGACCACTGCTGGGGATCACATCCTGCGTGCGGTGTTGTATACGAATACTGTAGAACTGCAGGGAACTCCAAATTTTTCTCAGAATGATAATATTCCTGGCACGCTTTGTCTCGAACATGTCCACCTTGTCTGCACCGCTACCCGATCTTTTGGAAAAAGACGCTGCATGGGCCTGGACAGACCAACAGGAAGAGAGCTTTCGCCCACTTCCAGAAACACCCATACGGGCTCCTGTACTTGCGTGTTTTAACCAAGGAAAACCTGTGACATTGTCAATGGACGCCAGTCAGCGTGGTGTAGGAGCTGTTCTTTTCCAGGATGGGCATTTGATCGCCTATTCATCGCGTTCGCTAACCGAAACACAGCAACAATACGTACAAATTGAAAAGGAAACGCTCGCCATTGTTCACGGCTGCACAAAATTTGAAGATTATGTCTTTGAGCAGTCCAAAGTTATTGTCGAGTCTGTTTAGAGAACATAATTAAAAAAAAACACCGCGTGAGTTTCCACTGGCATTGCAACGCATGAGGCTTGTTTTACAAAGTTTCCCAATCAAAGTGACTTAAAAATCAAGTAAGGAGCTCTTCCTAGCCAACGCTCTTTCTCGCTTCCGAAGTCCTACTGAGCTCAAGGTTGAGACAGAGAAATTTCATGTCAACATAATTTCTTCTCTTTCTGCGTGAGACCAACAGCTCGAGAGCATTCGCAACGAAACCAACAAAGATGCTGCCAAGATAGAAAGACATCGGAAATGCGCATGAACGTGCTAATTCCCGGGAATACACTCGTGGCCAGGCACCCACGTGATAGTCACCGGATGGAGAAGTGAAGAAATGTTGCTGAATATGCGTGAGACTGACTTTGGTGGAATGCTTTGATGGAAGTATCGATAAGCGTTCTTGGAATCAGTGCAAATTTCGTTGATGGTAGAATATGCGGCCGCATGTACCACTGCTAGGGCTAGTGCAACCCACGTCGGGGCGTGCCGTTTTAACGGACGCAGAAATACTAATGCTTCCGTCTTCTTTCATGGCAGCAGCCGTGGCCGTTTCTTCAAGTGGGCCTACCGCAGCATCGACATAGAGGACATCTTTACAATTTTTGTACCACCGTATGTAATAATCAGTGCGTGCCTTGCGTCGGCCCGGATGGCGTTGTGGATTTATGTTGCACGGCAATGGTTTGAGTTGCATGCGTGCCGCGACCCTTATTGGAATAGGCGACCATGCTTTGTTACGAATCGTGTCGCTTGATTTGAGTCCCAGGGTTCAGAGCAGGTTCCGCCCTGTAGGTGTCCGAGAAAGGCGCAAGAGTTGATTGCTTCTCTGTGCCTCTATTATTTCTTGCACTGTATTATACAGACTGGTCTCTAGGAGGAGAGTAGTTTTGGTGCGCATCGGCAACCTCAATGCGTTTTTAACCACCCGCCTGATTATACTCTTAGCCCGTTCAATTTGCTTTTAAGTGGAGTGGTGATACAGAAGATGATAAGTGAGGCGACGTACCACCAAAGCTTCAACAATTTGCATGGCGTCCTTTTGAGATAGACCATGATTGCGTGACGCTATCCAGCGGATTGGTCCTGAAATTTGCTTTACGCGATTATCAATAATGTTCAAGGTGTAGTTTGCGTCTAAGTTTGATTGTATGTGTAGACGCAATACCCCCATTTTATGTACTCTTGGCGCAGGTTAACAATGCACATGCTGGTCAATGCTTGGGTGTTGCATGCGGGGTTTAATTCGTAACTCCGACTTTTCTGGCGAACAGTGGAGGCCCACTGTGCTAATATGCCGCTTGATGACGTTGATGGCAGTTTGTAGAACGTCTTGTGCCTTCCCATTAGAGCCATGGCACACCCACAGAGTCATATCATCAGCGTAAAATGCATGCTGCAATCTAGGAATATCAGCGAGCTTTTTGGCCAATGGGGCAAGGCTACATTGAATAAGAGTGGCGATAGGACAGCCCCTGGGGTGTGCCCCTGTTTGGGAGGAAAAAAAGTGGTGGAGGTGAGTGTACCTAATCTAACCTCGGCAGTGCGCTTTTCCAAAAAAAACTTTGACATAATGCCAGGTCCTATGACCACAGCCAGTTGTGGCCAATGTCCTGAGAATGTGTTCGTGACTGACATTGTCGAAAGCTTTTTGTATGTCTAATGCGAGAATGACTCTGGTTTGGGCTGTCTGCCAATTTGGGTGAAATATACTCTTTTTTTTTAACATGCAGGAGCACATCCTGCGCCGATAGGTTAGGGCAAAAGCCAAACTGGGTGTTATGAAAGAAATTGCTAGCTTCTAAGTGTGGCGGTAGTGGACGAAGAACAACATGCTCAAAACGTTTAACTACACAGCTCGTGAGCGAGATGGGTCGTAAATTTTAGAGAAGTAGTGCTTTGCCTGATCTTGGAATCAGATTATTATGTGCATGTTTTCAAACACAGGGCAGTGTGCCCTTGCTCCAGTGTTCGTTAAAGAGATCGGTGAGCTCCTGTAGAGAGACGTTATCTAAGTTTCGGAGTAACTTTCATGTTAGACGACCCGGCCCTGGTGCAGTGTCCCGGGTAATACAAGCAAGGGCCTGTTTTACCTCTGCAAGTGTGATATCTGCAGCCAAGTTTTCGTCCGGATCCGGGGGTGTTAACGGGAGTGCGTTCGGATCCACCGGTAGGGGCTGAGGAATGTAAAGGTTTTTTATGTGTGTCATAAAGTCTGTGCCTTTTTGCTCTTCTAGGTAAATGAGCCGTTGGGTAGTGGTGTGAATGTGATTTTTGGTCGACGTGGGATAAAGAAGGGCCCTTAGTATGTTCCATGTACGTTTTGAGCCAAGTGTTTCTTTCTGTGTCCCACAAAAGTTTTCCCGATTTGCTTTCGCTAACTGGGTGGCATACTGTGCAGCTTCCTCTGTCACTGCAGCAATACGTAGGCGAAGTTTGCGGTTTACTCTCTGATGCTTCCATCGTTTACAAAGGCTTCGTCGGGCCTCCTATAGATGGAGGAGATGGGGGTGAAGTTTAGGCGCATTTTAAGTGTTTTTAATCTTTTTACCAGCCATATCAACAGCATCTTGTATCCTTTGAGTCCAGGACTCTATAAACTACGGAGTGGTATCCTCCGCGGCGATATATGAGCGGAGTTCACCCTAGTCAACGAGGGTCTGCGTTTTAGGCCGGAAAATTTTGCAGTTTTGCGTTATGACAGTTCGAATCACATGGTGGTCGCTAGCTTATGTATTCGGCAGAACCTCATGTGTTTTTACTATTACATGTGCACTCACCATCATGAGGTCAGGTGTGGTATCCCTGGCGGTGCTAGTGCCTACACGCGATGGCACATAGGATCAGTAATTAGGGCAACTGCGTGGTGCATCATGGCGTTATGTACAAGGTTACCTTTCGGTGAGTTACTTATGCAACCGCATGCGGTATGGCGTGCATTGTAGTCACACACTATAATGCGATGTGCGCACAGCGTTTGAGCAAGAATTTCGGGTATGCCGGTGCCCGTATCTCTAGGGGTTTTTTATATGTTGATTACCAAGAATCCTTTACCCAATGTGTGATTCGACGGGATTATCTCAAGATCAGTGTGCTTGGTTCCTTTTTCTGAAGAGCTTCTCGTAGGGGTTCGATCTATGAATGGAAGGATTTTATGTAAGAGAATAGTGGTGCTTGATGTTAGCGATGCCACCTGATATCCTTGCAAAGAGAAAGGCACATACCCCGTCTCCTGCAGAGCCTCTATATGAGGTGGTTCTCCAGAGTGTTGAATGTAGGCGGCCAATTGAGAGTGTTTCTTTCTGATGCTTCTACAAATCACCTGCCATATGTTGATATCAGATGGAGCTTGATTTCCGGATGGAGAAGGCAAACCTGCTCTTTCGAGATTTTGCTGATTGCTAGAATTCGCCATGTTGGGTCGTTGTGGGAGTGGAAACTTCCGATTGTGGACTGTTCGCCTGCTCCGTGTGCTGAGAGGAAGCGGCGGCAGATTTGCGTGATTTATGCTTACGGGTTGGTGATGATTGAGCTTCAATATCGCACAGGTGATTAATTGCAGCCTCAATTTTTTCCATGCGGTGACTAAACATGGTCTTCATTTTCTGGAGGACCTGTTCTTGTTCGTTAATCAGTTGTGTTTTGACAGCTTTACACTTACGAACTTTAGAACTAGTTGTGTGAGGCCTTGAGTGAATTCATGAATTTTGGGGTTTGGAAATACTGGGAACACGTCCTGTTGAACGAGGGCTCGTGGATGGGGTGGTGTTGATTGTGAAGAATTTTGGGAGGCCTGCTCAACGGGCGAATTACCAGGGTTGGCCAGGATGTCCTGCTGACGCGGTAGCTGCGATTGAGGGGCTTCATCTAGGCGACCTCCTGAAGCCAAGCCAGATGAACTCGGGGCCGCTGCACTGGCCTCCAAGCCAGGTGAGTAGGTGGGCTCTTGTTGTGGAAGTGCTGGCCACGTATAACGTTGATTATACGTGGCCAGTATAATACGTGGCCAGTAATTATACGTGGCCAGTATTTCGCACTGCACTGTGAAAAAGGCGGTTGGTGGTTCCTGGATTGATGCGCAGATGCCTAGATGGGTGGAGGTGCTTGGGGTTGAATAGGTTGCGAGGTCTGCTTTCAATGCTTTGAGGCTTTCGAGCGCTTGGATCTCCCACCGTGGCCTTCGCTGTTGGCGTCCTGAGGCCTCCTGCGAGGTTGGTTGTTTGTGAGCAACTGTTCAGAATGTTGTCTCAGGGGAGGGTAATTGGGCTTTTCTAGGAGCTGGCGTTCATCTCTTCGAACACGGGGCCCAGGTCTCCTTTGTCGGGCTTGGCACCCTAGGTCGATGGTGGGGTGGTGTTTGTCGGAGCCACAGGTTAGACAGCGCGGGACGCAACCATCATAGTGTTCGCTTGGGTTGAGAATGCTGCGATTTTCACACCGGCGTTTCTGTGGATATGGGCAGATGTCGTGTCAGTGGCCAGATCTGAGGCAGCAATGGCACACTTGGGTGACTGGTCCGAAAGGTCTGCATCGAAATTGTAAGCCTTCGAAGTAAACGTATCGGGGAACACGCTTTCCCTCGAAGGTGTAGAGGCATGCTCAATTCGTCCCGAATGGTCGCGCTTAGATAATATTGATACTTCGGGGATAAGTGACGGTGTCCTTCATGAGGACGTCCTTTGTGGGTATAAGGAGGACTCCTCTGATTACTCCTTTGCAGGAATTATTTGGGAAAGCCATGTAAGCGGAAACTTAATACGATCTGCTTCCGAGCTTGAGCGTCTGCACATGGCACAGCTGTACCACGAGGTCTGGGTCTGGGGTGCTGAATAGGGTGATGTTTTCCTCCTTGCGTACTCGTATTCGCGCACCCATGGACAAGGGGGCTCGGAGCGCGGTTTGTACAGCAGCTTGCTAAGGTAAGGCCATTTCTTGTTGCAGAGATATGCCTCCTCTTATACTGAAGATCACCTTGTGGTCCTCTACGGGAAGGCGTGGCAGGTGAGGCCGGCCGGTTGTGGCTGCTGGCGTCGCGGAGGCCTCCTCGGCAACAACCTTCTTTCGGTGAGCGTCGATCATCCGAAACCTTGGAGTGTGAGGTACGGATGGCCGCAGATATGTATTGTTGGACGCATCGGCAACACCGCTCAGAACGGGGGTGGAGTCGCTGGGCCCGACCTTGTCCATGGGCTCGAAGTCGTCAGCATACATGCAGTCCAGTTGGTCTGGTGAGTCACAATGGATGGTGGCAAACGCTAGCACAATAGAGTCTGACGTGACCGGTGTCCGTTGGCACGCCCCGGCGGACACCGGGCACCATGCTAGAACATGAAGTGACGAACACGACAGGTGTAAGCATCTGGCCTTAATTTTCTGCTTACAAAGCAGACTAGGGGAGAGGGGGGCTCTTCAAAACCATTCCGAGAATCGACTGCCAGTGCAGGATGCGTACGAAGGCTCTCACCGTCTCTCGAATCTTTGTTGTAAACAAGTGTGGTCATCTCACACTTGTAATGTAACTTTTTTTAATCATTCGGTAAAAAGACATGCGCCACGTAAGGTGTGTATTGCATCCTAACTAATGTGCTTCAGGATTTTATAATTTCGACCAACGTGTACAATGTCACCTATGTGTCCATGGCGTGCCCTTAATGAGAATGCTTGATAAGGCTTCCATTACAAAAAATACAGGAACTCCGGTTCCGTAAAGAATAGGTGGTCACCTCTGTTCCACTTACAGGATCTCCTGAGTGATTCGTGATCTGTGAGAATATTGAAGTGCTGTGTGTTACATCCCGTATATGTTCTCTTATTCGTACACGCCACTGAAGTGATTTCGTTACACCAGACAGTCGTACTCAACTGAAATGTTGTTACCAGTTTGCAATAAACTTCCTTGTCCTTAAGAACCTCGTAGCAGTGTCAAATTTGTTGAAAATTGTGAACAATCTTTGGTAAACAGAATTATGTGGAGGCTGTCTTAGCCACAGAAGAATAAAACAGCTCGCAATAGTAAAGAACTTGATATTTAGCAGCTTCATACCACAGTGTGCGACCGAATGAGGCATGTTTTGTTGTACAGACAGCTCTCAAACGAGCAGAAAACTGCTCCTTTTCAGTACGCTAGGTCATTACAATTTTATTTCAACACGGAGAGATATGAGTGGCTGAATATTGCCCACCAATTCAGCTGACTCAGATGGCATTGATGAGGGCATCGTAAAGATACCATTCAGGGAATTGAAGTGACAGGCAGCATTCGCCATGCGTTTATCCTTGCCATTACCCATTGAACCACAAAATTCGTTTCGGGATTGAAAACTAGGAAAAAAGAGTAACAGTCACGTAACAAATGATGAGGAGGATTCGAACAGTACCGAGAACGACTGTTATGGTGTTACGTTTCAGGTAAGCGGTCACTGTTGGATACCTGCTGCTGATGCGAAGCGGGAACTTTAGTATGCGAACGAAAAAAAAAAAAACGAAGTGACATCGGCACACGCCGCTTTGTATAATAGGAACACGTCCACTATGCACTAATCTAACAGCATGCGCATTTACTGGAAGTTCAGTTGCAAAGCGTCCGTTATGCTGTAATTTATTATAGAGAAAATGCTCGTTATTTCGATGTATAGGTGCACTACAAATCTGTTCAGATTAGGTGGACTTATAGTTATCGCGTGGATGCTGGAATATACGGACGTTTATTCAAGCAATATTTGGTTGATTATCACGCCATGATTCGCGGCAATTCACAAAAGGAGTTACCTCTGAACTCGTTATCGCATACTAGGGGCTAATGAAAATCTGCGGCTGAAGGTTAAGGTTAAGAAAGGTTAAGGATGTTGTAGGTAGCCGGCGGATCTTGCCTTGCATAATTTGCAGGCAATTGCCCCGCCCGGTTTCCTGTTTGCTAAATGAACCTGCGTCCTTTGTTCATTTTTTAACTAATCACGAGCAGGCTCTTGAAATAAAAATCGTTCATAGCGCGACGTAAGCCTGCATAAGACAGCGGCCTTTGTGCTATTCCACGTGCAGTACTGTGCCGGTACTCTATCTCGCTGAACTATACACCAAACATAATTGTCACTTATCACCAGTCACATGCGAAGTCTGTAGCAATCAAAAATTTCAAGAGAAGTCGCGACACTTGTTTCCTGAAGATCGAGGAACCACTCCGAAACACAATATCAGTCACGCTGTCGCATGGTGAGCCTAACTGTTGCAGTTCCTCAAATAAACCTTGTCGTTCCTTCTTAAGCGCACAACATTTAAGCAAATAAGGTTCTATATCACCGTTTTCCTTGCACTTCGAGCACAAGGGCGTCGCGGACAGTCTGATCTTGTGAAGCCATGCTGGTGTACGCACTGATCCCGTTCAAATGCAATGAAGCAAGCAGGCCTCTTCCCTTGATAGCCCTTGTGTCACACATGGCTGGTGAGGCGTCAGCCATAACGACTAAAAACGCTTGTTTTTAGCTTCTCGTAAGATACGCTGATTGTCTTTGGGAGCTTTCTTCGTTGGTGTATGCTCCAGAGCACTCCGGGCAAGTCTGTCAGCCGCCTAATTACCCGCTATACCCACATGTGACAGAATTCATTGAAACGTAATGTTTACACCCATGCCATGCAGGTCTTTAAGGATTCGCAGTGATCTTTTAGTGCATCGATCCAAAATCAATCCATGTTTTAGCCGCTGCAAAGCGGGCTTCCTGTCCGAGAACAGCACGACTTGTTGCTGCCTACAAAACTTCAGTTTTTTCAGGGCTGCTTGAATTGCCACGCTTTCGCATGCTGTCGATGAAACAACGCACTCGAGTCTCGCTGCCCAGTAAACCTTTGGAGATGGGATCACAAACGCTGCAGCACTTGCTCCGCGCACTATGTCGACTGCTCCATCGGTGAAAACTTTCAAATGATCGGCGTACTTTCTTCAATATATTCAAGTACCAAAACAGTATTTCTGCTGTGGGTGTGGAACGCTTGCTTTGCATCCGTGGAATCGTCACCTGGCAGTCTACATCCTCATGTGGCCAAGGTGGGTCTTGTCGAAGTTGTCTTTGTTTGGGGAAATCAATGATAAGATGGCGAAGGGTTGTAGGGCCACAAAAGCGCGGGATTCCATGCATCGCCGAAGGCGACTGTTGCTCGTCCTGGGCTCGATTCGCCAAGTCGGCAAAGCTGTGTCAGCAGTCGTTGGGAGGCGAGAAGACGTAACGGTTGATGATTTTGTGTTATGTTCGTAGAGATTAACAGGGTGCGGAAATAATATATCAGTGAATTATGACCTGAAACAAGCACTGACACGCATTATTGTCAGTAGTGAGCCTTACTGAAAGAATATTATAAAACACGTTTACAATTTGGAACAGTTATGGCAGTCAAAATAAATATAATTGATAATTTGCATCGGCTGGCGGCTCTTTTTTTGCAACATCATCAGCATCACTTGCTGCAATAGCTCCAGCGCAGCTTGTAAATTATTATCTGCTGAGAAAGACTACTGTAGCGCTGTTTCAAACCTGTAACAAACCAGGCACGCATTGCCACATTTTGGAACATATTGTGGTCAGTCTAGGCCACCTGCTGTGAAGAACAATAAAAACGAGGGGCTCCTAGTTAAAACTACCCGTTGTGGATACTGACGCCTTCAAATTATCAGAAGTTGACTGTAACGGAACCAGGGTGATGGTTTGAATTGACTCAAGTGTGAATTAGCCGAGTTTGAAATAACCAACCTTTACTCTTTTGAGAAGCAGTGAAGAGCCCAGTACGCGATAATATAACGAAGGTGTAGCGGCACACTTTGTTGATACTCATGCCGACGAAAAATGATCCTGTCCTACTGCTTTGTAATGAATAGGCCTTTGCAGCAGCCACTCATTTAGCAGTATTTGTGATGCGATGCCTCGTGAATTTTGAACCCTTCTTCCCCGCAATATTAAACACTTCGATAAGACTCCACGTATAACGTTATGCCTGCAAGCTTAGCGTTCTCTCCTGAACTGTTTAAATAGTAGCCCCGGCACAAGAAATATGGAGTTTTCTCGAACTTACGGATGGTCCGGTTGTCGTCGATGTGGTCAAGGATGGCCCAATATGTCCACGGAGTGGTGGCGTCATTTGCGGCAAGAGTCGCGGCGCATATTCCAAGCAACGAAGAGCCAGCCGACAACACCACAAGCACTGAACGTATGGCCGCAGCTACTGCGGCCATCACCGCATCGTTTGCGTCGACGGTGGAGGCCGTCGCGTTCGTAGGAGGGGCCGGGCTGTCGCCGTTGTGGCGGGCTCGGGAACACTCACGGAAAGGTGCGAGGTGTTTGCCTAGGTCGATCGGGTGCCAGTGGTGACAGCCATCACAAAATGAGCAGCCCTTAACAAACGCCGAAGTGCATCGCTTGTCGTGTTTGTTGACAGCGGTCCTGGCGTGTTTCAGCGCTCGTCGGCGCTTCAAAGGAGTCATCTGAAGAAGCGAGCACGATGGCACCGCCGCTAGCTTTAACGCAGAGATATTTGACCATACTTGTGTAGAAGCCGACGCGTACGGCCGCGTGTCAGTTTTATGAATGACCAGTGCTCTGTGCGCCGGTATTAATGTACCGCATGCATTGCTTCCTCTATTTTGAATGTACGCTTCACGGCTACAAGTTTGGCCAAATGAAGAGTTTCACTTGGAAGAAGCCGCTTCTGCCTTCACTGACGCCACGAACTTGCGACAATATAGTCCAACGTTGGTTCTACACTTGGCTCACCGATCTAGTTGCTGATGCGGTGAAGATAACCCCTCGCCGAAAAGATAACCGCACAACATTGATAAACCAGGGTGTTAGGGTTGTACCGCATCAGGAAGTAAAACGTTTCAATGGACGATTGATTGATTTGTGGGGTTTAACGTCCCAAAACCATCATATGGTTATGAGAGACGCCGTAGCAGAAGGCTCCGGAAATTTTGACCACCTGGGGTTCTTTAACGTGCGCCCAAATCTGAGCACACGGGCCTACAACATTTCCGCCTCCATCGGAATGCAGCCGCCGAAGCCGGGATTTGGTCCCGCGACCTGCGGGTCAGCAGCCGAGTACCTTAGCCACTAGACCACCGTGGCGGGGCGTTTCAATCGACGATTGTCCGAGGAAAGAAAAAAAAAGAGTACAGAAAACAGTTTCTTCTGCACTTTACCTCGGCCACTTTTTGTGTGTAGAGACTCAATCAAGCGGATACTGGCGGGTGCTATGAGTTTGGGGGGATAACCCGTAACATTTTGTTAAGAAACAAATAAAAAGCTTTAGCCTGTCGTGAGAGCACCTTGTTTCAAAGTTCTCTAGCTCTGATTACTGCTGTAGGTACGACGGGGATGTTTTCCGACTACAAATGTTCAAATGAACCAAACAAATTTAATTAGGACCCTTTCCGGGTTCGCTTTATTAGAGGCTGTCCAGGAATCGCAGACCGCCGCTTCATAACCCAATGTAGGCCTAAGAACGTCTTGTATGCTGATCATTTTATTATTAAAGACGATAGTCTTTCTTGGCGACCTTCACGGAAAAATTTTGGTCTGTCCGTCCGTCCGTCTGTCTGTTTGTCTGTCTGTCTGTCTGTCTGTCTGTACATTTGTCTGTTTGTCCATTCTTTACGGCACTGGGTACTTGAAACGGCCAACCCCATCCACAGCGCCCACCAATGTCACTCAGAGTTGAGCGTTATTGCTTGTGCGATTCTCAAATGAAAAACAATTATTGCGCATGTCTGGGCACCGTAACAACACGAATATGTTCTGCATGTGCGCCTTTTACCGGTAAGGCATACATAAGTAATTTTAAGGACCGCAGCGCTTATCCCGCTGCGCTGACCATGCAACGCTTGCACGTAACGGAGAGTGTTTCCAACGCACCTATCCGTCGCTTTGCGTTCTACACCTTATCACCCTCTGAGATGGGCGCGTACACCCGTCTCAAGGCCACGCGCTTGTTTTCTGATATGACTGCCAAATGGCACTTATGTCTCACGTGTGACGTGACTTGATGCACTCGTTCGCCTCCGCTGCACGCTCGAGGCACTCTATCGCAGCAAGAATACCACTCGCCGATTCCTCGCGCAGAACATCAAATACATGTCTTGTTTACTCTCCACACGCAAGACTATCGTTTTTCGAGGACATTTTCCCTGCCGTACTTTTTCCTCCTATTTTTCCTTCCTTCCTTAGCACTTTTGCAGAAACATGCATATGCGGGGCCAATTTTTTACATTGTTGAATGACCCAGTGTGCGCCAAACCTATTCTTGTTCTATGTTGGCCTTTTCAGCAATGAAGGCTGCATGTTCATTCCAGCCCAAATAGGTGGTTATATTTACTCCTAAATACTTATTGCTGTGCATAAGCTTATGGTTGGTTATTGATGAAATATGTGAATTTGAGTGGTGGCTTCTTATGAGTATTGCTACTCTTTTTTTATATTAACGGTAATCTGCCACGCAAATACCAGTTCGCAAGTTTACGTAATGCTTTGTTTAGTAGTAAATTAGAGCTAGATACTTCCTCATATATTACGAAGTCGTCGACGAGAAGCTGAGTTGATACGCCTATGCTCTGAAAAGTGACATAATGAATGACACGAGATGCTACAAGAGCTGAAGGAGAAGCCCTGCCATGAATGATTACAATCGCACTATCAATGGTTACACATTACCGCTTAGAAGAGAGGTGCACAGTAACCCAGGCCACAAGTCGGTCATCCTTGAGAATGGGGTGAATTTCAGATAAGGTTGATGTAGGATACCCAGTCAAAGGCCTTTCGAAGTCTAAAATTATTAAATCTACCCGGTTATGTCTGTCTAACGAAGGTCATGTGTTGTAAAGAACAGTTCAGTGACTTTAGACACCCCTTTACGGAATCTGTGTTGTAGGTTATCAATCAAATTATTGCTTCCAA
The DNA here is from genome assembly GCF_013339725.1 of Rhipicephalus microplus. Classification (NCBI taxonomy): domain Eukaryota; kingdom Metazoa; phylum Arthropoda; class Arachnida; order Ixodida; family Ixodidae; genus Rhipicephalus; species Rhipicephalus microplus. Next base: position 72,183 of record NW_023611286.1, read on the forward strand.
CAACGGAAGTAATGTGCCTGAATATAATATGTACTTAAAATTGACATAAGAAAAGAAACAGCAATTTACCACGTGCAAGTAGAAACAATCTCAGTTTCCTTCCCGAAGTTTGCGATGAGAGTATTTGTCTATGCTCTCATGATATACACCCATACATTACATGACCTTAATCATTGCGCCTTAAAACCAATCAGCATGCATATTGAACTTATGGCATCAATGGTACAGTCACAACCAGCGCGTTGTCACAGATGAAAACTTTTTTTAACAACTCGAAATCAAAATAGATGGGCGGGTTGAACGTTTTTCGATCGCACTGAAGCGAAAATTTGCGAAGCACGCATACATATCTCCGCGCTCCTGCGAGTTATCTTGCGCCAGGCGTAATGCGGCCAACCCGCGTTATCGCTCGACCACTTCAAGCACTCATTGCATTTTCGACATATTTGTCCACTTCTTTACACCGAACTATCACCATCTGATAACGCGAATGCTAAAATAAATGCGCAAATAGGGAGCGTGAAAGTCGTTATAAACCTTAAACCTTTCTAAGCTTACGCCATAACGCCCGCTTTCCAGCTATGGCGCAGTCACAACCAAACAGTATATACCCTAGGTCATACTACGTATTTTGTCGAGGGCCAAAAAAAAGGGGGGGGAGGGCTCTCACCTAGCTGTCGCCATCAACAGCAGATCCATCATATTGTCGTGCTGAAAAGTGTCACTGTACTAAAAAAAAACATTGTTCCTTACCCCAACATGTCACAGTGGATAAGCAAAAACAGATGCCACCGGAACATTTATGAGCGCTGCCCTTTCTCACTATGTGCCGGAGCTGGTTTTGTTATGACATCGTATCCCCGATGTCACTTCATGGCGGAATGTTCTCTAGCAAACTTTCTAATGATCGCTCAAAAATTATCTTTACACGTGAAGAAAAGAAATATGAAAAATTAACAAACTATGGCACACGTTTTATGTTTGTGTTCTTTATTTTGCTGTTCTCTTCGTGGCACCTGAACTTCAGCTTATGACAGCTTGCGTTCTCCGGGATCAAGTTTCTTTTGACGCGAAAATCTCGAAGGCTGCTTTGGATAAATAGGTGGCGGGGAAAGCTTGGTACTCTAATCCCTGAGTGTCCGCTCATCGGTAGGTGTGTTTCAGACCTACTGCCTCACACATAACTATAAAAGCGAGAAGAGTTGAGATGCATATCATGTGTGACGCTGTAGTTTTTTTATACCGACGACCACTCTGGTTAACTCGTACATGATGCTCGGCGTGCCCCAACATCCGCTAGCCTCACCAAACGTCGTTGCCCCATAGACAAGGAGTATGTCGACGCCTTCCACCATAGAAAAGGGCGTCAACATATTAGACGCCGAAGAGGAGTAAGGCTGCATCATCCTAATCTGCCACCAGTTTCGACGGGACTACATAGAGTGCCATACGCGCCCTGAACTGACTGCGGGTTGCCTCATTTCTGTCAGTCAAGTTTCCAACCCGGCCGTTTCTCAATGCTGTCGATACGCCGTGACTGTCCTCAAAGCAGAGGACTATAGAGTGCGACTACTTTCGGCAGTCTCCCGCAACCGAAGAAGTCATGTTGTGTTCATCATTGCGGTTTTCGCTTAGTGTCGTACTGGTGAGGTTTACAGCTCTCGAAGGTGATGTCGAAAGATGGTACGCCGATAATTCTCGATCTGTGTATCTGAGCCATCTCTTAGCCGTTGCAGTGATAGTGCATGGTACGAATCTATTGTCGACATAGTCCTTGGATTCTACTCTGCTGATATGACCATGCTCTTCCGTTGTGTACATGGTATAATTAAGCCACGAGCTACCAAAGGTGCTTCTAATGTAGAAATATCTGCTCGATACTGTTCTCCAGACTGTTTCCGAAAATGCGCATAACAATGAGATATAAAACAACGAAAAGAAAACGAATTGCACTACTTAGCGACCAACGACGCCCAGAACAGGATCCTTCCAGCATGAGACTCCGGCATCACAGTCCAGCATCAGTGGCGATTGTTCCTTGACAGTGGGTAAGTTCAGTGCTTTGGCTGCATAATCGTTGTTTCAAGACATCCAAGCACGGTTCCAAGTGCTCCACGGTGGTACTAGGAGAGCTCATCCACGGTATTTTAGCTCTGCTTAGTGGGGAGGCTGAGCAGCCGTCACTCGATTGCAGAGTCCCAGATCACGATGCGTGACGTTCGTCGTCGTGCTATCCGTCGCATGACGTATTGGCACGTCCAAAAATGAAACGACAAGCGAGAGGATTTAGAGATTGTTTGTGCTCCGTTCATTTTTCGCGCGCTTAGCGTCCTGTGAAGAAGAATGTTCACTCGCTCCTACTCCCTTGTTAAACGCTCATTTCGAGACAGTGATGATGAGCGAAATGCCTACCTTCGTTTCCCAACAGTGAATGCACGATACGCACCTTAATGCACTCCCAGGTGCGAATCTGTGAAATATTTACAAGGTGTGGTGAACGGTGCGGGTCCGATGTTCGCGAGGGTGAACGGTCTGTTTGGGGAAGTGAGTTTAAATGAAACGAAGAAAAAAGTGAGCCACGTAACTGTCTCTCAGCGGGAGGACGCCTCAACAGTAGTTCACGAGGGGAGGGAGGGTAAAAGAGGGATTAAAATGATAGGATTATTAGGTAAAGAGATAGAGAGAGAGAGGAAGGAGAGAGCGAGGAGCCGGGACAGCGAACGACGGAAGTAGGGAGAAGATAGGAAAGATGTCTACGGTCGCAGGAGTCTGAGGACAGGGCACCACTGGCGAGAGCTCTTGTCGGCGACAGGAGATGGCTTAGGGCTAATCCAGTTGGCCTCAGCTATGCTGTCATTGTCGTCGGGGACCGGCGTCAGGAGATGGCGTAGGACCAACCCAGTCGGCCAGAGCTGCACTGTCGTCGGAAATCGCGAGGGCACAACCGGGCACGGAATCCAGCGAGCAAGTGCTCGCGCCCGTTTCGCTAGCTGTACATATACCAAAGTTGGTGTTATGTGACGTTATTGGATGACGATGTGCAAATATTATAATCATCACATGCATGTCATGTGAAACTTGACTATATGGTACACTTACAGCACGCTCGCGGCCGTTTCGCTAGCTCCACATATACCAAGTTTAGTATCAGGTGATGTGAATGGATGAAGAAGGTAAATGACACCTCTAAACATCATAATCGTGGCATGGAAGTCATGTACGGCATAATTTACCTACACCTCGTAGCGTTGTGCTGATTTTAAAGTGACATATCAACCTTCCTGATTCGTGCCTCGCATATCATGGATTCTCACTGTAAGTGAGATCTGCCTTTTTTTCTTTTGAGGCTTCTGTGCTGCCAGCGCTGACACCATAGTATAATGCATCAGCCACATGACAATCTCTTGTGCTTGCACATCGAACTCCAGCACCGTCAAGGAGTTCGATGTGCGAAAACAGACAAAAACAATAAATGCGGCGCGCTCGGTTCGCTCCGCTCACTCAGCTGATGGCGATCAGCTGATCGGCACCGGTCTCCAGAGTTCTCGTTGATAACGAGATCCAGACGTGACTCTCCGGGTTTGCGACTTCCGGTCGCTCGCATGCATCCTTGCCGGTGTGAACGTCACTCGCAACTTCGTCGCCAGTCACAAATGGTCGAACGACCGCTGCTTGTCACCGGTGTGCACCAGCCTTTAAAGCGAACAAGCAGCCTGTAACCGAGCTCTGTTGAGCGTCACCACGGGCGCCGTGCGGACTATTGGGGTGCAAGTGCCATCAGCGCTACAGGAGGAGTTAGCTGCGCATCGTCTGCTACGGTGCGTTCCATTCGCCGCGAGCGGCGAAACCTAGATTGCGCGCTTGCGAAGTAGGAGGCACAGCAGCAGACGACGCGCAGCCAACTCTGGCTCTGGTGCTGATTGCGCTTGCGCCGCAATAGTTCGCGTGGCGCCCGCTTGGTGGCCCGGAAAGAGCGTCCATGCCTGCCGCGTTCCCTTTAACAGAGGTCGCAACTGTACATTGCCGCATATCATCACCTGCGCCGTGGCAACGTTGAATTTGAAAACTTGTTTAGCGTTGAGCATTCAAAGCTCAGCCGTGATCTTTCCTTTCTGATATTTTCCACGTGGACGTACATGGACGTCCAAAAGGTTTATGTACGTTAACAGCAACACTATTGTTTAGTTATTTATGTATTCATGTATGCATTTATATATACTGCAGCCCTAGTGCAGGTTTATAGGAGTATTTGATAGGCAATACAGAATGAATACAACAAAACATAACAATAAAACTGAAAAAAATTGGAGCTATACGTAAAGAAAACATCAGTTTGCATATAACAGAGAAGAGTCTATAGATTTTCATAGGGGTTAGTAGCAGCAACAATCAAATTTCTTAATAGCATAGAATGAATACTGCCCGGTAGGAAATTCTAGAAGTCTCTAGTACGTGGAAAAGAACTACAAAGTGTTAGTATGAGCAATACAGCTTTTATTATAAGTTGTGAGAGCTACGGGTGTAATTCTTCTACAAGTGCAATGTAGTTACCACCAAAGATGCCAGGAGAGGAGTTAATAACTGGGTAGATTAGTAATAAAGTTTCGGTACCGCTATTGAGAATGTAATGGTACTGTGTTCATTCATTGCAGAGCCTGTGTCCGTGAGAAGGTGTGGGTGTGGTTTCGGCATATAAAGCTGATGCCTTTACGTTGAACGCCATGAAGGGTTTTTAGGTAACATTGTTTATGAGAGTACCATACCAGAGATGCGTATTCTAGAACAGGGCGAATCAATGTTTTATACAGTGGTAGTTCAGTATCACGTGGGGTTTTAGCCAAATAACGGCGCAAATAACCTATTTTCAGATCTTTCTCGTTCATATATCGATGTAGATAGTCCAAGAAAAATCTTTGCAGAGTCTCATCCAGGTGTTCAATAGTGAAACTTTGTTGGGTTGTGTACCATCAAGATAATAATCAGAGGAAACGGCTCTTGTCCATTGGTGTGTGACATGACGACTGTTTTGATGCAACTGACGTTTGTAAGCCACGTTTTGCACTAAGTGCTGAAAGAAATGAGCGATTGTAAATGACGGTGATGATCTTTTGCAGAATAAATGGATTCGTACAGTACGGTATCATCACTCAGTGATGATATCGTACTGTACGAATCCATGATAAAGCCTAATCTTTGATGAGGTGCCATTAGGTAAATCATTCATATTGTGAAAGATACGCATAATATGCCTTTTCTCACTTGTAAATGCTCATCACCAGAGCTCGGGTTTAGGCAGAGGGACACTGGCTGCAAAGAAGAGTATTGAGAAATGATTGTTGTCTTACAAGTGCTGGGGGTGCTGAGTATCAATGCCGCTACCACTCGTGGCTGAATTACCAGGTTTAGCCAACTCTGCCCACAGGAGAAAAGACAGGGTTATGACTACAATGAAGGAAATGATGTGCCTTGTCCCACATGTCGAAACAGTCGCCCTTACTGATCGTATGAACAACGCTCGCCATGTCTGCAGAGCCTCGAAGGAGCCAGTTCTTCCCGTTTTCCGCATCACCACTCTCCTTCAGCGACGCGCACCTCTGTGCCCTTTCGACAGCTGCCTCTACCCCAGGCCATGGCCCGAAAATCTAAGTAGTGCAGTTTTGGCAGAGATAGCTGCATGTTTCGGGCACAGTCAGTCTCCTCTGAAGCGGTCCTCAAAGGCACTGATAGTATTTATTGAAGGTGTATGCACTGAAGTATTGGTAGACACGGGCATTGGCGTTTTCCGTCATCATTACTGAACGGTGTTTCTCGTTTGCGCAAACTGAAGGCGCCATGTAGTGGACCCTCCTCTTCGGTGTGACAATGCCGTTCTTGGTCGGCCGTATTGGCGCGTTCAGAGTGAGAGATTTACAGATGACATGCTTGATCACCATTACGTTTCTCGTTCTGTTAGCGGATCTGCTCTGTCTGCTTCAAAGTGAAGTTTGCGTCAGCATGGTTTAAGTTTTGAAGATATATTTACATTGGTCTTTATATATTTACATTGAAATGTTATTAGAAATCTTTCTGTCCTAATTGTTATGTTGTTCATAAAAGATGCCTGATGCAGGCTTAAACAGTATTAATTTGATTCGCACGAAACAAAATTGAATCATCCGTTACAAATTTATAGTGGTATGCGTGTAGTTGATTTTTTATGTATTGTCTAGGTTTGTGTCAATTAGGTTGCTCTAAGTTAGGGTTCTTATAGCATATTATAATTTGGCTCAGTTTTAGCTAGATATGGCTTATTTTTTACGTTAATCAGAAAAGGCAGCTTAAGTAGGTTCACTTGAGCATAAACATGCCTAAATTGCAGGTCATGGCTCAATTAGATAGGACTCTAACGTCACTAATTATAAGCCGCGGGTACGTGCTTGGAGAGCGAGCAGACGGTGAAGAGAAAATAGAGGGGGCCAAGTACTTTACACGTGGTCTCGGTGATGTGCTCTGCCTCTACTCCGTGGAAGGCAGCTTGACCGGAGCAGATCTGAGAGGCCACTGTGCTAAGTATTGTAAAGAACATTTAAGGTAGGCTACAGGCACTTGAAAATGCACTTTCGCAGCCTGCACTTCTGATTCATAGATCGAGGTGTGTGCTTTAACGTCCCAAAACCACCATATTGTTATGAAAGACGCCATATTGGAGGGCTCCAGAATTTTTGACCACCTGGGTTTTTTAACGTGCACCTAAATCTACCCGCATGGGCCTACTGCATTTTCGCTTCTATCGAAAATGCAGCCGCCACTGCAGGGATTCAATCCCGCGACCTCCGGGTCAGCAGCCGAGTCACTTAGCCACGAGACCACCCCGGTGGGGCTCCTATACTAATTTTGATTTACCCCAAGGAGCTGACCACGAGAGCACCAAGACGCAGACAGACAGACAGACAGACAGACAGACAGACAGACAGGTGCCAAATGTGCTTGAAATATGCAAAACAACTCTTCGATTCTAAAAAGGTTGATATACATCAAAACGATAGATGCGGTTCCTTCGGTATTGTTCTTCGTGCAATGAATGGGGTGCAATATATTTTGCTGAAACAGTGAGTGAGAAAGAGAGATAACGTTTATTTAGATCTGTCTGGAAGGATTGGGAGAAAGCTTTGAAGACTGTCCCCATTTATTGCACTAACCGTCAGCGGGAATCCGTGCGACTCGGCAGTGGTTCGTGGAGACCAATGTGTCATCTAGCTAGAGTGGAGACTTTTCACAAATGCCGGTCATCGCTCCCGCTTCTCCGCATTTTCCATACGAGCCAAAGTTTTTGCACCTCTCTTGCAGGCAGCAGAGTCCGGGCAGGTCGTTCGGTCCACCTGAAAAGTGGTGAACAATGCGTTTGGTTGTGTTGGTTTATTACAGTTGCGCTACCATGGGGTCGAGCAGAGCCATTTTAGTCAGTAGCGCTGCGACAATAAAAAAGTTTTTTTTAATATTTCACGAAATCATAACCAAATTATAGGAGACGTTAAAGAAATACTAAAATATCATACTTTGGTTACATATGCACGTGGCATGAATGGTTGAATTTGTCGTTCTCGCAATTGAAAAATTTAGTGGTTTATTATTGTTGAGGTGTCACATCTGAAAATGCCGATATGATAATGAGCGAAATTGCAATACATGGATCCGGAAATTTTGACAGTATGTGTTTCTTAAACCTAATCCTAGCTCGAGCACATGGGGGGCCTATAGCACTTCCACATCTTTCAGAAATGCAGCCACCACGGCCAGAATTTGACCATTCAGGTCAAAACTGAAAAAAAGGAAGACATTATTTCTAGCGTTAGTGAATGAGAGGGGACTCGAGAACCCTACATAAACGTACCACGCTATTTATCAGGAAAATTGCAGTAGATAGAACACCGGCAGTGGCGCCGTGCACAACTGAAGAAGGTCGCACATGTACAAGGACAGTGACGCCCACACAAATCATCATCATCATCATCATCATCATCAGCGTCATGATCATTTTACTCATCATCATCATCATCATCATCATCATCAGCCTAACTGCGTCCACAGCAGGACAAAGGCCTCTCCCATGTTCCATCAGTTAACTCGGTTCTACGCTTGCTGCTGCCCAATTTATACCCGCAAAACTTCTTAATATCATCTGCCCTCCCTAACCCCGCTTGATTTCTCTGGGAATCCAGTTACTTACCCTTTATGAACAGTGGTTATCCTGTCTACGCGCTACATGCCCGGCCCATGCTCATTTGCTCTTTTTGATTTCAACTATAATATCCTTGACCCCCGTTTGTTTCCTAATCCACTCTGCTCTCTTCTTGTCTTTTAGGTTACACCTACCATTTTTCTTTCCATTGTTCGCTGCGTCTTCCTCGATTTAAGCTGAACCCTCTTTGTAAGTCTGTAGGTTTCTGCTCCATAGCTTAATACCGGCAAGATGCAGCTGTTATATGCCTTCCTCTTGAGGGATAGTGGCGATCTACCTGTCATGACTTGAGAGTGCTTGCCGAATGTGCTGCAAACCATTCTTATTATTCTAGTTACTTGAATCTCGTGGTTGGGCTCCACGGTTATTGCCTGCCCTAAGTAGAAGTAGTCTTTTACAACTTGAAGTGCACTATTACCTATCTCAAAGCACTGCTCTCTTGCGAGGTTGTTGTACATTACTTTTGTTTTCTGCAGAATAATTTTAAGACCCACCTTTCTGTTCTCCTTGTCTAACTCCGTAATCATGAGTTGTAATTCGTCCCCTGAGTTACTCAGATATGCAATGTCATCGGCGCGAAACGCAGGTAACAAAGGTACTCTCCATTAACTCTTATCCATAACTGTTCCCATTCTAGGCCTCTGAAAACCTCCTCTAAGCACGCGGTAAATAGCATTGGGGAGATTGCGTCCCCCTGCCATACACCCTTCTTGATTGGTATTCTGTTAATTTCTTTATGAAGCGCAATGGTAGCAGTTGATTCCTTGAATTTTCTTCCAGGGTGTTTCTAGTGCTTCATCAACGCCCTGATCCGCAGTGTCTGCATGACTGCTGATATTCTACTCAATCAAGCGCCTTCTCGTAATCTATGAAGGCTATGTATAGTGGTTGGTTATATTCTGAGCATTTCTCTATTACATGATTGACAGTATCAATGTGGTCGATTGTTGAGTAGCCTGTTCAAATCCTGCTTAACTTGTTAGCAATTACTTTTGTAAATAGCTTGTATGCTACGGAGAGCAAGCTGATCGGCCTCTAATTCTTCAAGTCCTTGTCATCTCCTTTCTTATGTATTAAGAGTATGTTAGCATTTTTCAAGACTCTTGGCAATTTTTTCCGTCAGGAGACACCTCGTAAACAGGTGGCTAGTTTTTCTAACCACAATCTGTCCTCCCATTTTCAGCAGATTTGATGTTACTGATCCTCATTAGCAGCTTTGCCTCTTTGCTGCTCTCCAAGGCTTTCGCGACTTCTTCTATCATACTGGTGGTTGTGTCATTGGGTTTACTGCTAGTTCTTATAGTATTAAGGACGGGGTTGTCCCAGCTACTGTGCAAGTCTCCGTAAAACTTCTCCGCTATTTACCTATCCTATCCATACTGTTAGTTATTTTGCCTTCTTCTGTCCCTTCGTGCACACATCCGATTTCTGCCTATCCCAAGTGTCCTTTTAGCTGCTTGACGTTTCTCGTTTTTCAGAGCGTGTTCAATTCTCTCCCTGTTATACCTTCTTACATCAAATACCTTACGCTTATTAATCAACTAGAAATGGAGTGTATCTTAGTAACCTGCGATTCAGTGATGACATGGCCTGATGAGTAATTCAGGGGGACGAAATTACAGCTAACGATTACTGAACTGGACGCCAGAAATGAAAAAAAGGACCAAATATTACTATGCACCAAGTCTAAATTATAGTGCAACAGTCCTCGGCAGAAAACAGCACTTTGAGATAGGTAGTTAGACGTTAGAAGTTGTATAGAAATATTTTCTACTTAGGACAGATAGTACCGTGGAGCAGAACCATGAGGGTGAAATACTAGAGGAATAACAACGGTTGTATCACATCCGGCAGTCATTTTTAAATCATGAATGAAAATCTGCCACATACCATCAAGAGGAATGTATATAACAGCTGTACCTTGCCAATATTTACCTACGGAGCGGAAACCAGGACGCTTCCAAAGAGGGTTCAGGTAAAATTGCGAACGACGCAGAGCGCCATGGAAAGAAAAATAGATAGATGTAACTTTAAGAGACAAGAAGACAGCAGAGCGGATTCAGGAAACAAATGGGGGTCAAGGATATTATAGTTGGAATCAAATGAAATAGACATAGGCCGGACATTTAGCGCGTAGACAGGATAAGCGCTGGTCATTAAAGATAACTGATGGAATTCCCAGAGAAGGCAAACACACGAAGGAGGAGACAGAGGGTTAGGTGGGCCGATGATATTAAAAGTTCGCAGGTATAGCGTGGCAACGGAAAGCACGAAACCGGGTTGGTTGGCGATTATGGAAGATGCCTTTGTGTGCTAGGGCGTAGTCAGGCTGATGATGATGACGATGACAACGCACACCTGTTTGCTTGATTTTTGAGACTGGCTGTTGCCGGAGCATCTACAGTTGTTTTTATAATTATTCAACGCAGTCGACCAGAACCTCCAGAGTAGTCATCAGCCAAAGCACGAGTTCAGCGTTTAGAGGCTAACACTAGATTACGTAAACCTAACTATTCTTGTGGTTAGCCTCATTGACTTGATTGAAATGTGGGGTTTACCGAAAAAATCGTGAGTTAAGAAATTAACAAGATTTCGTTAAATCTACCCGGTTCTTGGCCGATTTCCCAGCGTGAGTGTGTGCCACCATTTCTAGGCTCTTCCTTCCTTACTTTCTAAATACCCCCACGTAAATGTGGCCAGCCTGGCCGTAGCTGGTCAAGGAGGCGAGGAGGGTCGCATAAAGGGCTTCATGCAAGAATCGTGCACGAGTTCAGCACTTCGAAAATGGCGGCCTGCTTGAGCTACAAGGGGCGTCACGCAATTATTCACAGGTGAAGTTTCCTCCAGAAAGGTGTATGGCCCGATAAATCATGGCTGAAACGTATCACTCAAACGAGGTGTGCGAACAGGTGTGCAGGTGTCAACAGCAGGCCCTCGTCTCTAGGGCTCAAGGATACGGTATGATTTGATTGATCATCAACAGTCTTTCAATAATTCTGCCTGGCTTGGTATTCATGCGAGCACGTTGGCGGCACTGGGCGAGTCGTTACACAAAGTTCTCGGGATGAGATGCGGATGGGTTTACGTTGGACTAAAGAAAAGAAACATCCAGAAAGGAAGTAGGGAACGGCCGTAAAACAGATAAAATGGAGAGCAGCCAGTTGCCTGCTGAATGGCTGTATTATAAGGGAAACTTACAAATGATAGAATGACGTCCCAGTTTTTAATCTCATTGAATACATGTTGCGATCATGTCGGCAAGAGTGCCATGGAATCTCTCAGTCAGGCTGTTAGTTAACTTGAAGTGGTCTTACGAGCTGTGCCACAGGCGTGGAGAAGTTCATTAACAGGTTGAGAGAGAAAGGCTCTTGTAAGGTCATGATCATGCCATTGGAGCACCATAGCTCAGTATAATGGCTGTGAAAACGAAGTCAGCAATTTCAGAAGCTGGACCAGTATTCACAGGTGCGGTCTCGGCGTAGCGCAGTAAAGAATTAACGGCTGCCACTATCCACCAGTTGCCAGCAAGACTGAGTGGACGGGGGCCATAAAATTGACACCTGCAAATCAAAAGGGTGTCGCTTTGCCCGGAAGAGGCTGCAGTGCACCAGCAAGAGCAGATGTTGGGAGTTTTCAACATCGGCAGATAGTCTAGGAGCTGATGTACCTGGCAACGCTTGTGGTAATGTCCGGCCAATAAAACGACTTCAAATGTGGTCGTGCGTTTTATTATAACTATGGTCGCTAGCAGTGGGATCATCATGAAATGATCTGAGGACGTGGGAGCAAGGAGAATGTGGTAGAATGGTAACCCAGCGATGACCGTAAGGATGGTGAACGCGGCACTACTGAACCGAAATGTCCAGCCTAAATTACGAGAGTTGGTGCGGAGCCTTGCGTAAGGCGGACGGGAATCGCCAGCGATGTGTACGATACGCCGAGAGTACGGGTCTGCGAGCTAGCTAGAGTGAAATTCTTGCTCGAAAGGAAGCTGGTATATAGCGGCCAGAGAACTAATCGATGTAGAATTGGAGCTCAACTGTTTTTACTGCACAGTGGTTGGAAAACGCTGAGTAGGGAAGGGGTAGTGGGCAGCGAGAGCGAGCGTTGGCGTCTCGGTGTTTTTTGCCACACTTGTATATGATGTCGAAGTCATACTTTGAAGGGATAGAATCTATCAGCCGAGGTGTCCAGACAAGTTCTTGAGTGTAGAAAGCCAGCGTGGCGCGTGGTGGTCGGTTACAATGGTAAAGTGGGGGTCATGAAAATACTGGTAAAACGTCTGCACTGACCAATGGACGGCCAGACACCCCTGCTCGGTGATCGTATCGTACCCCTCGACTGTGAATTGCACGCGGCTTGCGTATGCAGCGACTTTCTCTCGCGAGGCTTTGTCGCGTTGTAGAAGAGCGGTGCATAAATCACGGCTGTGGGTGTCTGTGTGTAGAAGAGTTGGTGCGTCATCGTGAAAATGGGCAAGTACAGGGTCGGTTGTGAGGGCTTCAACATGTCAAAAGAAAGCCGATTCACATTCCCGAAAGCAGCTTGTGGTGTGGCGCTGCAATGAAGGTAATGTTGCGTATAGTATATATATATATATATATATATATATATATATATATATATATATATATAAGGGAAAGAAGTGTATACCTAAGGGCTCGTTTTCCCGTGTTTTAGCACAATATTAATGAGATCTAACAGACAGTAATGCCAAGTAAGGTACAGGGGAAGTTATTAGAACCAATGGAATGTAAATAAAAAGAAAAGTGGATGAAAAATAACCAGCCGTGAGCAGGAATCGAACCTACGACTTTCGAATAACGCGTTCGATGCTCTAACCACTGAGCTATCACAGCGGCCTTCCCTCCATCCACTTTTTTTTGGGTTTATATGTGAATTTAGAAGTAGGAGTGACAGTCAGCGCCATCTATAAGCCGAGCGACGAGTGTGAAAACACTCTTATTCGCATGTTTGGCGTCACGTAGCACGTGAACTTATTATGAGCGGGCAGCTGATTAATTGTCCCTCTTATACAACCTAAACACACCAAGTCTGCCAGTACGAGACCCTCGTTCAATGAAATAAGGGAAAGAGTGTATACCTAAGGGCTCGTTTTTTCGTGTTTTGACACAATATTAATGACATCTAACAGACAATAATGCCAAGGAATGCTTAGGGGAAGTTATTAGTACAAATTGAATGTAAATAACAAGAAAGAAAGTGGGTGGAAAAATCAACAGCTGTGCTCACGGCTGGTTATTTTCCAGCCACTTTTCTTTCTTCTTATTGACATTCCATTTGTTCCAATAACTTCCCCCCTATACATTCATTGGCGTTATTGTCTGTTAGATCTCATCATTAATATACATATATATATATATATATATATATTTCAGATTTGGAGCACGAAGTTCTGTATTGAGGGAGAGCTTCGAGCTGTCCCGGTCCGACTTGTCATCGTAAAAATGAACTAGCGTTTGCAATTTCCCAGTTGAGAAAGCATTGCTTGGGTTCTACTACAGCAAGCATTACCCAGCTATTTATGCATATCATCCGCACAGCCATGAATTTTTAGGTTAAGCTTTTATACCGCAGTAATTGTGAGAGGAAGCAGTGTTTTACTGCTGCCACATTGTTTCCTAACACCAAAAAGTTTGCAAAAAGAAGAAAACATCGATTTCTTCAGTCGACACGTGAAAAATTGAGGCGGACTTCACGTAGCATGGAATCGATGTCATGAAAAGCATGCCAAGGATATACGACTCCGGAGTAAATTTTATAATTATGTTTTGTAGCGCAAGCCCAACACTCTCAGTGAATCGTCCTATATGCATTCGGGAAGCGTACGATAGGGGGCTAGGTGATAAGACATTTAGGAAAATTATTACTGCGCTGAAAACAAGACATGAGAACAAAGTGCGATCGTATTTTACACTTTGTTTTCGTGTCTCGTTTTGAGCACAGTTTGAATTTCCATATACTGCGTTGTGGGCAAAAGTGCAATATCTGCCTAACGTTTAGTGGGGATTGTTATCTTGGCAAGGCCAATACAAGTGACATAAACTATCATACCGCAAGAAAACGTTTTCCGGGCATAATACGGAGCCTCAGTTTGGTTTACGTAACGCTTCGATTAAAGACACTGTTTATCGCGCAGGTTGTAAAGCGGGGCTTAATACCTACGACTCCAGTTGAACTTCAACATTATAGTTGCCAAACATTTTGGAAGTTTCGATCAACTAAATGTTTTGATACCACTTTGGGTTGGCAACAATATCTCCACACCAGTTGTGTTTTCGTTTGGTGATGTAAAGAAAGTGGGTTCTATGTTGGGATGAAACAAGGTTTTCAAAGTTGTGTGTCTAAAAGTTTTGCATGAAAATACTGGCAATAGGTATTAGGAAAGGTGAGACGAGGGCGTAGAAGAAAAAGACAAATAAACTTTATGCGCAATCAAGAGGCATTCGTTCCACGACATCACACCTGGTCAAAATATATTTGTCCATATATTCACCTAAGTTTAGGTGAATACGAGCTTTTACCATTATATGATCACTGCATCTAATCTTGCCAACTACTACTAGATCCTGTACAATGTTGAAGTGTGCACAAATAATGAAGTCAACTTCATTTTTTAGTTTCGTCATTAGAGCTTCACCACGTCTTTTTACAGTTAGCCCGTTTTCAGAAGAAGTTATTCATAATGCGTGAATTATTATGTTCTGTGAAATCTACTAATAACCCTCTCTGGCATTTCTAGAGCCGATGCCATATTCCCCCACTGCATGGTCGCTGGCCTGTTTCTTGCCTGCTTTGGCAATAAACTCACCCATAAGAATAGAATACTGTGTCTTTATTAATGGCTGACTCTACGTCTTTATAAAAGCGTTCAACAAAATGATCACCATGGCTACATGTAGGCGCGTAGGCATGCACCACTTTCATCTTGTACCTTTTGTTAAACCTAATTATGATACTTGCCACCTTCTCATTGATACTATAGTATTATTCTATGTAGGCAGCGATATTCTTGTGTATGAGAAACCCCACTCCTAGTTCTTTTTCGTCAACTAACCCGCGGTAGCGTAGAACGCGTCCATTCTTCAGCACTGTATAAGCCTCACATGTCCTCACGCACCCACTGCAGGGCAAAGGCCTCTTCCATGCTCCACCAGTCAACTCAGTCCTGTGCTTGCTGCTGCCACTTTACACTCACAAACTTTCCATTCTCATCTGCCAACCTAACTTTCTGTCTCCACCTCGCCCGCTCGCCTTTTCCGGGAATCCGGTCAGCTACCCTAAATGGCCAGCGAGTATCCTGCCTGCGTGCTTTGCGTCCGTTCCATGTCCATTGCTTCTTGATTTCGACTACGATATCCATAAGCCCCGTTTGGTCTCTGACCCACTCTTCTCTCTCCTCGTCTCTTAAGATTATACTTGCCATTTTTATTTGCCTCGCTCACTGCGTCATCCTCAATTTAGGATGGAGCCTCTCTGTGTATATACAGTTTTTTAAACATTTCAGTATCCCGCGTATGACTTATTTGGTACAAGTGTTATGGGTAATTTTACTGTACCCCGTAGTAGTGCTTTAGGCTGCAACGAAGAGAGTGGATAAATGCACGTAGAAGAACACCAGGGCTGATAATATGGTCTATGTAATGATAACAAGCTGGGCACCTTCGTGCTTATGTGCTGTCGTTTGCTCTAACTGATATTGGGTTGAGAAGTATTTAAATGCACCGTACAAGTAAGGGCATCCTGATGCGCAAAAAAGTTGTGGAAGAAATGCCAGGAGCAAAAGAGCGAAACAAGTAAATAACAAAGGGGCATTTTTAGGGGCGAAGCTCCTTGTTTAGAAAAAATTATTTACAGCATGTAGAGAACACAAAGGCTTCATACCATTCCAGTAACAGGGCATATACACCTCGGCACATCTATATTTCACGACTAACATCACTACGTTACAGTGAAGACATTTGCTCTAATATACATGACAATGTTGGCATATATGTAAACAACAACTCAATGCGGAATCATGATACAATGGTATAACGATAGAATAGATGCAATGAAACACGATATGTAACAATGAAATCATATAAAACAACTCAACAAGCGCTGCTTAGCACCAAGTCGGTTGAAAAATGAGTTCTATCCTTTGGTGTTCCACCTTGATGAAAGGGCACGACCAATGCCGCAGAAACTCTTGCTCCCCGAAGAAGAAAAGCTCCTCGGAGAGGAACGCGAGGATCTCTCGTCTCATTCTCCCAGTATCGGCCACAAAGCACGCCGGCAGCAATTGGCAGCTACGGCCTCACATCGGTTTCTTCAAAGGCTGAACAGCCCCGCAACTATTAACAGAGCGGAGAAGCGGCTACGCGGAAATCGGCCGTTGGACACGAAAGTTCGCACACCCTGTCCCCGAAAACGAGCATTAACCGCACGCCAAAAAAGGTGGGAAACCATACATTCAAACGTCGCATGTCGATTGGTCTCTACCATGTCGCAGTTAGGGCAAGTGGAAGTGCGAACCACCTGCCATCGCTGCAACCGATCTCGCGTGGGGAGCAAGCCCAACCTCCAGACAAAGTCTCTGAGATGCCCTGGCAACACTGCGGTAGTTATTGGTTTCCAAGCGCGGTTCATTACAGATTGACGATGCTGGGGCACCAAGGGTCGTAGAAGGGCGGCCATTGTGTCCATCACTTTAGAATCGGCCACCTCTATCTCTGGGCGCGTAGCTTGGAAACGTCGGTGAAATGCCAGAAGGGCTCGATACAAAGATGGTAATTCAGTTGATTGGGGGGACCTTGGTTTATTTGGTTATCCGGCAAGAACACACGTAGTGATGGCTTCAGATGGTAGCGAGCCAGTGTCTGAGCGGGCATGCCATCATTGCTTAGTATTCGCAATAGAGTGCGGAGGCACAATGTAGAAGCCGTGACGGAAACGTCGGGGAATGCAAAACCGCCTTGATCTCGCGGTTGAGCTAACGCTGGGCACGATAACCATTCTGTGCCACCAGACCGAAAAAATGAACTGATGCAGCTTTGCACTTTCCTGCAGACGTGGAGCGGAGGTTTAACAGAATGGCAAAGGTACCAAAATGTTCCTAGGTACACCGTTTGGGTTAAGTATCGGCGTTCCAAGAGGGGGAATTCGAAGTACCTGGCTGCTTTGATATCATTTAGAAGAGTTTGTACAACGGATGACCAGATGCTATCCTGTGAGGGGACACCCTAGACGGACCCCACGCGTGACTCTATATGCGCGACTTTCACGGGAATCTAAGTAAAGGGTACTTTCTAAATTAGTGTACATCGCGATGATAAGGTCAATGAACTTATCCGGAAACCCGTATGCATGTAAAACATTTAGTATGTAGCCATGTTCTATGAAATCAAAAGCCTTCTCTTGATCTAATGAAACCAACAGTCCTCGCGCACATCGGCTAATGGTGTATTGAATGATGCCACGCGTTAACCACGTATGGGTGTGTATTTCTCGGCCCGCAACAGAGCAGACCTGGTAGGGAGCAATTAATGCTGAAAGAAATGGACTGATTTCGCGCACCAAAATGTTGGCCAAGAGCTTGTAATCTACATTGAGCAGGGTAATAGGGCGCCAAACTTCTGGTCGCGTGGACATTGGGTCTTTCTTGGGAACTATATAGTGTTATACGGCCTTTGTGGAAAGAGGTTGTAAGTGTAATATCTTGAAAACACTTGCGAATAACTCGTGACATAGTTGGACCATTGATAGGCCAGAACTGTACATAAAACTCTGCAGGGAGTCCGTCAGGCCCTGGGGCCGATCCCTTTTTCATTGCGTCTAATGCGCCTTTGATTTCGTCATCAGATGGCGGTGATAGGAGATGTCATTTGACATGTTGGAATCATGAGGTAAATCTTTTAGCAGAGGATGCGAAGAAACGGATCCTGGGTAACAGACATTAGCACCAGACCGAGCTATTGACTCAAGTGTTGAGTGAATTCCTGAAAGTCGCGCGTACCCGCAGCAGCTGAGGTGATAGAGTTCAGCGAGTGGGCAGGCGAGCCTGGTGGACAAAGCAGAGCTCTGCGATCATACCTTAGCACTCAGGGTGCGCACACGGTGCACGTCTACAGCGCCAAGCTGCAGCCGAGAGTGAAGAAGCGCGCATAATACGTTGGTACCGTTCAACGAGCTCCTCTTGCCATGCCCGCATTACAGTGGAAGGACTGGGATCTCGATTGGCAATGCGTATCTTCTGGATTAACAATGACGCATCTTTCGACATACAGAAGCAACTTCCTCTGCCCGACGCACTGCAATGATGGCGCCACTGTTCTTTGAGGTGATCTCAATCAGCTAAATCAGGCCCAATGAGCGATGCGCGTAACGCTCGGGACAATTTCTCCGTGGCCTGAGAGTCCTGGAGGACGCGGCAATCGAGACGCCATGGCCTGTGAATCGTTGGCGTACCCGCTGGAAGGCGGAGAGAGAACATAAGCGGCCGATGGTCGCTAATGTACACTGGTGTCGGTGGCAATGACATTACCCCGGTGTCGTTAACGTAGGTAATGAGACTGGGGGATGCATACACGCGATCGATTCGGCTGCTAGACGCTGCTCTACGCCAAGTATAGGCATAATTACTGCCATGCACACTTTGATGAATGTCACTCAATGCCAATTGCTGCACTAGGCGTTCGAGTTCTCTGGCATTCCAGTTTGACCAGCCCCGACCCGGACCTCGAACGTCTGCGTGTAGTCTAAGACACAATTGAAATCCCTTAAAAGTACCACATGTCGGGAATTTAAAAGGAACGCATCAAGAGATTGGAAGAACGCGTTTGAGTTCTAGCGTGCCGCTGGGGCATACACGCAACAAATCTTATTCTTAACGAAAAAAGGTGCAGTCGAACGCCAGCACGCGTCCGAAGGCATCGAAGGAAACAAGATGGTCACGTAAAAGACCTCGGTTAAAATAATGACTCCGACGCCAGTCGAACGCGTGCTAGCGTACGAAAGAAACAATCAAAATTGAACGCGCGCTTGAAAGCGAGTACATCAGAAAGTTGAAAAAATTTGTTTCTCGCACGAACAGCAAATCACAGTGCACTGAACGTGCAAAAGCCAATACCTCAGCCTGTTTTTGTGGATTTCGAAAACCTTGAACGTTAAAAGTAATAACTTTTAGAGTAAGAGCCATGGAAAAAATGAAAACAAAGTATAGGATCACGCAAATGCAGGGGTACCTTTATCAGGTGCGGGAGCCGGTGCCCCGCAAGTGGCTGAGTCATTTTTCCGGCCAGGCGATCCACCGGAGGCTCGGGGCTTCCGGGATCGCGTCGAAGTCCGCAGGGGACTTCTGTCTCTGGTGGGGGCTTCTAAGTCACGAGCAGTTATTCGGTGGCGTCTGGTGTCCGGGTTCTTGAGCGAGGATGGTACAAAGACGTCTCCACTGTCCTGGTTTACGTCACTGGGCTGGTGTCTTCGTCAATTTGTAGGGGCGCCTCACTCGCGGTGCTGTTGGAGTCCTCGTAGATGCAGGCGTCGTCGTTTTGAGATGTAGACTCTCGATGACGCCTGAATTGTTGTCGACAGAGCAGCAACGCGAGGAGCCTCACATGCAACATTTCCATCCGAGACGCAGTCCTCACGAGGCGCTTTGTCTGACGAGCTCTTGGCCTGCGATTCCTCAGAAATGGCCACGGGACGCGGGGAACTTAAGTTTTCAGTACCTGGGGGATTACCAGGTCCGGAATCGTTGGGGACGCAGTGGGGTCTGGTGCAGCGTCGCGATTGGCGCACCTTGGTCGTGGTCGGTTACCACGGCTCGCGTTGACGAATCGTCGCACTTGTCTTAGATGATGCGTTCCTGGTTCAAGTGGAGGGAAATCCTTGGATGCCACCTCGGAATACGATGGCCTGATGGTGCAGGCCACGTGATGTGGGTCCCCACAACGGCGACACGGCAGCGAGCAGCCTTCCGTCGTGGCCATAAACGCTGCACCTTCCACAAAACGGAGCTGTGCAGTTCATGCGGAAGTGCCCACTGTCTCCACATCGACGGTACACTCGCTGGATACCTTTATAGTCACAGGTTACTCGATGGCCCGCGACCTTGAGGTAGTTGGGCCGGTGACGAAGCCTTCATTTCCATGCGGACGTATCGCGTCCCAGTGGTCACGGTTGGGCGCGATCCCATGAGTCTCTGGTGATGTGCAGCACCTTCCCGTAGGAGAGATTGCTTGTGCGAGAACATTGTGCGAGGAAGAGTGCTTGTGTGCGAGAGAGTGCTTGTGCGAGGAAGCCGTAAGAAATTAAAAGCTGAATTCTCCGTCTCTCATTTTCCATTAGCAGCCACTGGCATGTACATTGAGCACTATCTGATAGAAAAAAGTTGCTACGTTATAGTCGCTGGGCGTAACCTCCTTGGTTTTAGAAGGTTTAGCGAGCATTGGGCCGCAGTGCCATGAATACAGTGAACTAGTATATACCATGAACTCGGGGTGGTTGAAGGTGGGAAGTAGACCCGAAGCGCAAGGCGTAAGAAAGTGTGCGTGTGCCACCTCTCGTTGATCCTTGGAATGTCCATTGAATGGCGGTGCTTCTATATGGGGAATATATGATAAAAAATGCGAGATCGTGAGACTTTGAGTGTTGAATAGATGGACGAACGGACCTATACAGATGCATGGATGGACGCATGAACGGACGCAGGGGCGGATGCATGAACGAACGCAGGGACGGGCACACGAACAGACGCATGGACGGTCACACGACGGACGCATGGACGGAGGAATACTTCGCCCCACTCTCCATCGTTCACTCCGTGAATATGCTGCCATTTTTTTCCTTCCTGCGTTATTGGGGGTGTACGCGTTTGAAATATGCAGGCAGTTATTGTTGTCACGTAGAATGAATAGCTGCATGATACATTTGCGACACAGCGAAACTGTTGCACATGTAATCATCCTTTTAGACAGCCACAGTTGGTCACTGAACATTGGTGTCATTGTCCTACCATTGTTTTTTCATGTTTTGACTTCGTTGTAGCATTTTAGTATGCTTTCCAAACTGCCAGCAGCAGGAGCAATTTATCGACACGGTGTTCGTGCAGGTGCTTCACCTAAACTTAATACATGTCATTGCTGGCTTTTGTCATTATTCGACACTCTTTAACAACTGTTTTTGTTTCTTTTGCAGCTGTTCTTGGATGCAATTTCGGCACTGTGTACATTTTATTTCATTTATTGCACACTTAAAGGCCAAAGGGCATTATTTATTGACAGGTACCTTACAGGCCCTGGGTTAGGGCATTGAGTAAGGGGGCTAACAAAGACATGCACAACAAGTAAAAGGGCGAAAGGTGCCAAAACGTAAGCTCGAGACATGAGTAACAAATAAACAAGAGTAGAGTAAGTATAAATTGACATCATAGATCGTTTACCAAAAACAAGAAAGATGCAGTTCATGGCACGCAGCAGTTAGGAAGTGTACAATACGTGTAGTTAAATTGGCAAGATTGTGGTTAATACACTGGGAAAATCATGAAAGCGCTTACAGGAAGTGTGAACAGTTCGTCCTAAGCAAACAAAAATAAAGCACAAAAAATAAGGGGGCAATAAGCGCATTAGAAAAAAAACTTTTTGCACAGCATTATGAATGTCATATCCGACGCCGGGAATCGAACCCGGGCCTCCTGGGTGAGAGCCAGGTATCCGAGCCACTAGACCATGCCGGATTACATAAGGGTTCTATGTAATTCTTAATACATAACAACGCGTAATACATAATACATAACAACAACTTATTGTTTACTACGCCGACAACGTTGTTGTCGGCGTAGTAAACAATATGATGTTCTAGCAACTGCCACAGCCGCAATGTAAAACTATTTTACCAGAGACAGTGGCAAATGCAGACTTAAACCAATTTGTCTGTATTTCCATCGTTCTCTGCAAAGTTAAGCTCGGCTGCATGATTTTTCGCGGTTACATTCAGACTTTTTATGACGTTTTTTATGTATATTATGTTGGATTGTGAAAATGTAGAGTGAATCATTCGTTGAGCGAACCATTAGATTAAATATAGAAAGTTCGACTATAGCCACTTTTACTTCTTATGTTTCTTTCATTTAGTAGGTCCGTGTTGGGCGCATAAACCAAAAACGTGTGCGAACACGCTCATTTCCTACTTCCTTGGAATTCTTTGCGCACGTTGCTGCTTCGCAGTGGATATTTTGCAGTATGGAATTTATAAGTCGCCCGCATGTTTACTCCTATTCATTGCAGCGAGCCTCTTCATTCTATGTAAATCGTACTTGAAAAGGGGCGTTAAACAGAGAGCAGTCGAAAGGCACACAATCGCTTTCTAAAACATCGCGAGAAACTAACTCGTTGTAACTGTTATGTCACATTTACTTACGGCATATGGATATGGATATAGGTCGGGGAAATCAGATGGCTGCAAACCTGCAAAAAACAAAAGCGAGTATACAATTTTTGTAATTTCAAAGCCCGTTTCTTACGCGTTATACAGGCAATAATTGCTCAATACCAAGAAAAAACATAGTACATAGTCAAAGACAAGTCAGTGAGCCATGAGTACCCGAATGAATGAATGCGTGCTATGAGCGTCCCCTTTATAATAGGGAGGTGATGTGTGTGCCACCAGGCTCGAATCCAAAACAAAAAAACCACGAAAAGAAAGCTTTTTTTAGTTCACCTAATGGCCCCTTTACTTTGATTCTAATGTTACGTCCGTTTGGATGTCCAGGTGAGGTTTATTGGACGTAGATGTAGAACAGCAGGACTCTTGCCAGACGCGTCGCTTGGGTGTGCTCTCAAGAGACGAATAGCGCGGGCTCTTCTTTGGTGTCTTGTGCCTCTGGATAAGCAAGTGACCCACCACAGACCTTATCACCAAAGGCTCCCTGGGTGCCGCCGTAGTCCTCTCTGGGCTGTTGTTAATGCGCATGGCACCCCCAAAAAATGCACTGCCCAGGATGTGACGTCTACATTGTACTCTCGAGCAACAGCCAAGAAAGAAGGAAATGCTTCTCTCCTTAAAAAGGTGGATACATTGTGGGTGGCATTATTCCCTCTTCAGCGAATAAGAGCGTCGCGTTGATGCTGCAAGGTAGGTTGTAAGACAAAAAAGTGAACATATTACGGAGAGCAATGAGATAAGGGACGAAAGGCTAAGCACAAGGAGCGAATGAACGTTTAGGCTAGAAATTCACAGCTCTGCAGCAAAAGCGATCAATGAACGCGATAGCAACAAATTGGAAGGTCACGCGCCGAATGGCAAGTAATCAAATTTGCCCCGCGTGTTTTTCACGCACGAATGTCCCACGAAACGTACTCACAGGTACAGATGGACGCAAATGAGCGTGTCAGTTGTCACTTCGCTGCGTCTGAAGAGCGCGCCCTTATCGTGATAGAACTGTGGAACGATCGCAAGGGCTTTGGGCACCCGGTAATTAAAACAGATGCGTTCTAATGAAAGTCCAACGCCAGCGAAGACGTGGTGGTGGTGGTAGTGGTTATAAAAGCAAGAAGGCGCCTAATATATGCAGCCCGGTAGGGTGCATGGCGCAGCGACAACAAAACATATGATTGTCCCCCCCGCGAGATAAGGACGCGCGAGCATGCGTCCACCTTCTCCACTCTAGCGGCAAGTAACGCGTGAGAGAACGCGCGCCGCCGCACGCTCATTGGGCCATCCTGCTGGCGATTCTGAAAACGCAATAATTCCTTCCACCGCCGCCCCGCCCTCCCAAGAGGCCCATAACCGCGCGATAACTGGTAGATATATACAGCTTGTGTTTAACAGAGAAGGACGTGCTGCTCGGTGGCTCAGTGGTTCCAGCGGAGAGTGTCCCGGATAGTGTCCACATAATTGCTATCACAATAAAAATGGCAGCATATCCCCGGAGTGAATGATGGGGATGGGCAG
>NW_023611287.1:0-101751 GCF_013339725.1 Rhipicephalus microplus
TTACCGCGCAAAGGGCTTACAGAGCTTACGTATATCGTTAGAAACAATAGAAAAAGACCATTTCTTCTTTTTTGATACACCACTGCTGATGTTTTGCTGATTAGTCCACCACAGATGCTTCGTATTCACAGTTACTGTACTTTATTAGAAAACCATTCGAGATCAATACGTAGCGTCTTCTTTGCGCAGGTGATGTTTGTTAATAAGGACCTTAATAATAGTGTTCATAGTATGTAACCTGTTGCTGGGAAATTATAGAAATAAAGGGAAAAAACATGTCTGATCCCTCATCTAAGGCATCGGTATAACACGAAAGTGAAACGTGCCAACATAGAGGTATTGTCTATTTTTGGGGTATGAGAGAGCTTTAAAATTTATAATGATGTTTTCGCAACTAAAGCAACATTTGACGTAGACGCAGCCACGTTGACGATTAGTGCCACGTCTCCATCATGATGATTACCACAGTGATCTTGAACTAACCATTGTAGTAACTGATGTTTTAAACATATACGTGAACACAGCAGCGTATGGTTTTCGCGGACAAAGGCGACTTCAACAAGATCACACTAAACACTGCTACTCGATATGAGCGTCTTTAAAGACCAACTGTGAAGAAGAGGAACACTACGCTATGCGCTCCTTAAACTTACGCGAGCAGTCACGCATACTGCACTTCAGCCATCTCTTGACGCCGTGAAGCTCTCGCTGAGTGGATCCCTGTCCTCAGACTCCTGCAACCGTGTCCATGTTTCCTAGCTTTTCCTTATTTCTCTATGTGGGTCTCTCTGTCCCTGCTTTATCCCTATTCCTTTTGATCCCTACCTACCTCATCCCTCGTTAGTCACTGTTGAGGAGTCACACCATGATACTGATGCTGATGCTGATGACCTCAGATGGATGGAGCTCACCTACAGAGGGGGATGGGCCAAGAACCGAGCGGCAGGATACCTAAATAAAACTAAAAGGAAAAAGCCAATCTGAAAAATTGGTTTAGAGATAATACTGCCAATAAATGAAAATGTTTGCTGAGCAAGCGGTGAAACCATGTCCTGTTCCTGACCATGACACAGACAGTTACGGGACTCACTTTCATCTTCTTTTCTCTCTTTTAAAAATCACTTAAAGCTTAGTGAGACGCAGAGGTTCATAGCTCGAGCCACGAACGCGTGCCGGCGTTTCACGCCCTACTGGCCTCAGTTTCGCTCCACCCGGGCACGACATTCGCCCAATGACATGGTCGCCTTGCTGCAGTGCTAACTGCAGCAGTTTTGTTAAATAAGCTGGTGGTATCACACTCGCATTAGTTGGCGGTGAAACATCGTTAGCGCATGTGGAAGCTGCATGACTTGTACAATGAGCTGTCACGCAATGACACGAAGCGAAAGGCAATGAACATAACTGCGTCGGCGACTCTCCGATACTCTCTCTGTCACGATATTTCACGGCCATCAAAAAGCATAACAGTGACCTCAAAGACTGTCCGCCGGCACGGAATCTTGGATGCCATGCTATAACTACGTCATGCAGCCATCACCTCTCTTGGGCACTCACAGACAGGGGAACCACTATTCTTTTCCTACAGAGAGCACGGAGTGATAGAGAATGTGTGAAAGTTATAAAGCGCGTTTCTACAGAGTCGAGCGATTGTCTCAATAGCCAAGTCGGTTGAGCACCAGGTGCTTTCCGTCATTTTGCAAGGAGTAAGAGGTTCGACGCCCGGCGGGGAACTTGTTCTTGAATTTTTCTTCTTCCTCATTTGGTAGGGTTAATTGAACAAGTCACATCCGTGACCGAAATACATACCAGAAGTCCTAGTGGAACTCAGTCCAAAACACTTCCGTGTCAACAAATCACAGCATATTCCTGCAGTGAATGATGACGAGTGTGGCGAAGCGTCCGTCAGCCCATCCGTGCTTCCACCCGTTTGTTCGTTCTTGCTTCCGTCCGTCCACGTGACCATCCGTGCGTCCATTCATGCGTCCGTCCATCTCTCCAAGCGTCCATCCGTCAATTCATCCGCACGTCCGTCCGTCTGTCTGTCCATCTTTTTTCTGTCTGTCCGTCCGTCCATGCGTTCATCGAGTGAACACTCCAAGTACCGCCATCTCGGATCTCGGATCCCCTGATGCACACACCCGCTCCGCGTGTCCATCCATCCGTCCGTCTGCTAGTGTATCTGTACGTCCATCCATGTGTCCGTCTGTGCGTCTATTTAGTGAACACGCCAAGTACCGTCATCTTCCATCTCGCATCCCGGTAACTACGTACGACAACGATGGAGAATAGACAGACCCACGCCTTAAGGAGCTTCGCCCTCTAAAAAAAAAGCTTGACAAGACCAATGTGGTAGCCTTGAATACTACTGTAGGTGCTGAATAAAGCTAAATAGCTGGCGTAAAGACACAGTATTACCAGATACTCCCGCGTAATTCCCTAATTCAGCGAAGTTGAAGCTCACACTTCAACGTTCTCTGTATACGATAATGAAGCTATCTTACATAACAGTCCTCGAAACCTAAAAAGCATGATGTAAAACAAGTAGTTTCAAGAAGAGAACCATATATTGGGTAAGCAATTGCAAACTAATGTGTGCCTTAGGAAAGAATACAGCTTTGAAAGCTCTATCAACGGAGGCAGTTCTCGCAGTTACAACGTTCTTGGAATGGTAACTCCGAAAGAGAAAAAAGATGAGCAGAAGTTTCGTTTGCAGCATTAGCTGGGCACAGATTTGAAAAATATATTTCGCTCTTTCGTGAAACCAGAGCCGGGAACTTAGGGAAACCATTTCAAAATTTCAAACTTCTCATCGCACTTTCTTTCCCCTGAAAGCTTAAACAAGATAATCCAACAAACGAAGCTGTCAAAAATAATGTTTCTCTTGTAGTTTTAGGGGCGAAGCTCCTTAGGGCGTGGGCTGTGCGTCCCCTGTAGCCTGTATGTAGCCACCTCTAGTTTAGTTCTTGCAGTGTTCACTAGATGGCGGTACCGTCCCCTGCATGATTAAGAAGTCTGCACTAGAGATCTATCGAACTTTTAAGCAGGAAATTGCCAAGGAAAGGATCTATGATAATACTCGGGGTAGTTCTCTACTGTTTGAGGCCAGGACGGGAGTACTGCGAACCAAGACATATCGGGCCAAATACGAAGGGGTAGACACGGTATGCAGTGCATGTGGAGAGGAAGAAGAAACTGCCAAACACTTGATAATGTTCTGCAAAGGGCTTCACCTATAGTTCAGGATGATGGCGCAGAGTTTTTCAAAGCACTGGGGTTTAGGGACCGGGAGGGCAAAATAAACTTTAAGCGGGTAGACTTAACTAGAAGGAGGTTATCTGATTGGTGGCTAAAGTCAAGGCACGAGTGAAAATTAAACTCTTCACTGCAAAGTACGAATCCTCAAACTTACTTTTTAAGGAAAAAAAATAATATAGTTTTTGATTCATTAGGTATTACGGCTTGGTGGCGCTAGCCACCGCCCGATCTAAAGGGTACAGCCATATCCATCCATCCATCCATCCATGTAGCCACCTCTAGTTTAGTTCGTGCAGTGTTCACTAGATGCGGTACCGTCTCCTGTATGTAGCCACCTCTCGTTTAGTTCTGTAGTGTTTACTAGATGGTGGTACTTGTAGCTGATGATGAAAAGATGCAAGAATTTATGAACTAGAAAGCGGTACTTGTAGTTAATGAAAGACGCGAGATCTTATAAAATAGGAATGATGCCACATATGGCGCGTGTCATTGGTTGAAGGCAATCGTTCGATTTAGTGCGGCGACGTACACTAGGGGGAGCGATGTAATAAAATCGAGTGGGCAAAATGTACAGAGGATTCATGGTTTACCAGGTTTACCTCCGGAGCTTCGCCCACTCATCATCATTCACTTCGTGGATATGGCGGAATTTTTTTTTCCTTTCTCACTCCGTGAAAAATATCTGTGAGAAAAAAGCAGAGAAAGATAATGGAAAAAGGCGCTCCACGCAGTGAGCCACTCGTATAGTGCCCTGCGGGACATTTCCAACAAATCTTACACGAAACGTTAGTCGCCTCTTTTCTTCTGGACATATTTCTGTATTCTGTATACACATCCAGGCCTCTGAGTCCCATTGCAGTCTTTCTCTCTCTCTCTCTCTCTCTTATATATATATATATATATATATATATATATATATATATATAGTGTTGTCTATTTCTTTCGGCATTTCAGCCAAAATCTGGCTGAAATGTCGAAAGAAATAGACACATCGAAGGCTCTCTAAGATACAGGTACTGCGAGCGTCACCAACGTGAACTAAGTTCTCAGCTTCGCACAAGCTGTGATAGGACGAGTGTCCCGCTTTCGACTTTTCGTTTTTCAACCCTTTCCACGCGTTCACTTTGAAAACAAAAGCTTCTGTTGACTGCCAGTGGTAGCGAATAAACGAAGCAATAATAGTTGGAGTTACATTCTAATAAACAAAGAGTGGGTTAAGTTGGCGCTTGTTTAACTGTAGATTACAGTAGCTACCTTGTTCTCCAGTTTAAGAGCAATTATGAGCCTAAAATACAAAGTAATTACGTCTGCCTCAGGAACATTGTATGAATAATAGACAAATACTGCTCGTGAAATTTTCTCTGTCTTTTCTTTATTGTCCACGCCGGAGCTTCAGTAGTGTGCGCCGCTATTTCCAAACCTTTGGTAAAAACTGTGATGCTGTTTGATACTGACGCGTACACGTGGAAGCTCTCCTGCATTGACGCGACGGGGTCGAGAAAATGAAAAACAAGTGGTGGGCGGAAATGGCACTGGAAGCGAAAATTGACGCGTAAAAAGAGAGCGAGTAAGGGCCGAACTTTCGCAGGGCTAGTAAGGTGATAGCTGGCAGACTACAAGTAAAGAGTCAGAGAGAAGCACAAAAGTGAAGGAGCAGCGAGGACTGGAACTAGAGCGCGCGTTAATGACGAGCTGCGTGAGAGATAAGAGGGGCGAAACTTGACGCCACTTTAATTAATTCGACGTCCGCACAAAAGCCGTAGAATGGCTCCCGCCACCGGCTCGACTATCGGCGGTGCTGCACTCTTCGACAACTCGCTCGTCGCCAACGCTGCTTCGCGAATGCTGGGTCTCACGCAGAAACCTTTATCCGTACTTTTTGTTCGTTTTGGCCCGCGCCATCCGTCTCGTGTTTAAACAAAGGGAGCGCGAGAGAAGCGCCGCTAGTCCCGCATGACGCTTTTAAGTGCTTCTCACGGCTTTGTCTGTCAAGGCGCGAAGAGCGGATGTTCGTGCCTGTTCACAAAAGAGACAAGCGAAAATGAGGCTGCAAATAAATAATGAACGAGCTAGATGCTTTGCGTCGAGGCTTGGTGCGGTCTCGTTTATTCAGAGCCTACCTCGTCGGCCTATGCGCGAACTTTATTCCTGCCATCGTCATGAGCACGTTCTCCAAATGGTTCGCATCTGAGGCTAAATAAACAAAACATTGTCACCGGAAGTAATCGCTGATGATCATAGTACTTTCAACAGAAACGAAAGATAAGAACGACGGTTTTAGATGGCCTTTGAATGGTACTCGGCTTACTACACTTCTCTGGTCTTTCGGACACGAACTTGCTAGTGTAATTTGCTGAATAATTATTGGAATATTCAGTGTTGATTTCGGCACATTGAAAGCACGTTTTGACACTTATGACTCTCGTGCGGCTGCTGGGCGTAGTTGCGTGGCAAGTACGATTTTAGTTATAGCAGCAGTATTGCGTCTTTAGCCCAGGCATGTTCAAGATAATCGTGATAAAAGACTGCAATAAGTACGAGCCGCTGTCGGTTGGTTGGGGCATGTCAACGTATTTAACGTGGAGTCGAAAAACAATAATTTTGTTAGACATACAGTTATTCTGAACATATATTCGAAAAACAAAAAGAACTATCTAAAAGCTGAGGTCATTATGGATTCGATTCCGGGAGCCAGCATACGTAATTGTAATTAGGTCCAACTGCACCTAAAATATAGTAGAGTGCTAATCACTATCCAGAAGAATATAAAGACTCAACAAGCAAGCGTATTTACTTCACCTCTTGCGCACAACATCAGCACAACACATACCACGTTACTTACAAAACTTCTCTTAACGAATGGTACGTTTTCTACGTTTCTTCACATATTAAACTTATCCATTAACGCAATGTCACGTTGATTTTGTGTAATTACTTATACTGGTTTGTAGAATTTATCTTTTGGGGTTTCCGCGATACAAAATTACTCCATGATGTGAACATATGTTTAATGTTAGAAAATATACCCAAGATTTATCATTAGCTCGTTATTTCATTCTGTAGATGCGAAAAGTGCAATTTCAAAGACTATGAATTGTTTTCACAACAATAAGAGGCCTTTTAACGAAAATTCACACAATAATAAGAAATAGGTTGCGCCAGACATACATTTTTAAGAATTTTAAGGAGCTTTGCGGTTGTATTTTATGTTCTGTTTGAGAATGCCTTCTCACGTACTTAATTTCTTCCCTCCTGGCCGCATCGTGCAAATATAGCTGCGCATATCTCAACCTAGTAGTCGTAAAATTAGAAATGTAGCTCTATAAACTGTGCCTCAAAAACCGCATGATGAAGCAAACATTCATTCACGCAGCTCATTGAAAGAGCACTAGACTCAGCTATCGCAACGACAATATAGAATTATTAGTAATATTCGCAATAATATTATTATAGTTGTTGTGGTGTAATATCCTAAAATTCTGATATGATTATGAGACACACTGTGTTAAAGGGCTCCGAATACTTCGAGCACCTGGAGTTCTTTAACATGCACCTAAGTCTAAGCACACGAACCTCAAGCATCTTTCGCCTCTAACGAAAATGCGGCCTCCGAGGCCGCGATTCATTCCCAAGACCGGCAGATCCGCAGTCGAGAACAATGAGCACTATAAAACAGCGTTAGGAGCAACTACGAAATCCTGTCATAATCCAAGAGAGTCCAACAAAAAAAAACAAAAAAATTAGCACTGGTGTAACGTTGTTCTTGGGTGGAGCTGCAGTTGCATTCATCACTATCCAATAATCGCTTCCGCGTGAGCGTTGTGTAGAAGAAGCAGCGTAGGACACTGAACTTTCGGGCACTTTGCGTGTCCCTAATTACTGGAAGGTCGGGAAGCAAAAAGGAAATCTTCAGAAGGAGTGTTGCGAAAACCAAAGTAAAGAATGACCCACTACACACTTTCGGGAAGCAGCCGGCTTCTTTGAGGACATGCGGTAGTAGATAGGAAGGTCTTCGAGGAAATGATAATACACGAAGAGAAGGATAAAATATCCGAAAAGAGGAATCACAGCAACCATAAGCCTCTTTACAAGACAGCACTTCTCAACACCGCCCGCCTCCTTCTTCGTGGTCCACTTTCACTAATGGCTACAGAGCCACCTCGCAGAGCGATTGAATCTCTATTTCTCTAGCTTCCCACTCCGGAAGCTATCCTGTCCCACTAAAGGCGCTGTTGCCGTGCACCTGCTCGCCTCGCCGCCTGACCCTCCTGATTTATTCTATCGCGACCTTTCTTTTAGAGGTAAGCGTTGGCGAAGAGCTGTGGGTCGTCGTTTGTGTGTTCAAGAGTGCACACGTGTGTGTTAGTGCGTACCTGATCTGCTTTGATCTCTGTCTCTTGCCGTATTTGTGTTCCTGTGTAGTAGCGCCACACTCAGAAATAGAACTGAATCTGAAGCCTCGATTTCGGCGCCTGCTGTCATCCGCGTTTTTCTCGATAGTTCACCGATGAAAACATAATGAGCTTTCAGGACTTATTATTGTTGGTGTTGTCTTTTGTGATGGTCAAGTTACAATGGCTATTTGACCAAGAGAGTGGTGATGCTATTTTCATACTCTTTGTGCATTACTGGTTGGTGTAGCAACATCTCAAGGTACAACGCAGTGATGTTTCGAGCACATACTTGTATTCATTCTAGCACCCCTTTCGACACACGTGTTTTATCGATTCCGCTTAACATTGCTTCGGCTTAGGGTATTCATGAAAATTGTTTTCCGGTTAACAACGCAGCCTTTTTTCTTTTTTTCTCGTCTCTCTCGATCCGCCATGCAAACGCATATTTTAGCTTTTACATTCTTACTTTTAAACCTGTCTCTTGTTTCTAACTTGAATGAAGTACACGGTAATACATTTCAATCGTCTTCTCAAGAGAAAATCTGTCGAATGCTCATAAATTGTTTCACGACCATTAGGATAGGGCATATGACATAGTTCTTAGGATAAGTAATATGACGTAAGTTCTTATGAACAGCAGTGACAAGTACACAATTCATAAGCAGACACGTGCATGCAGAATAAGCTGGTCCAAAATGAATTTAGAAGCAAGTAAGCCGTGTTTGTTAAATAAATGGTATACTGTAAATTGAGCGGATGAAGCAATAGTTATTGTCGTTGATTGACAAATCTTTGCAGCAACGCCGAACTGCCACCATCAGCCTTCCGCCTTGATGCATCATAATCCGAGTGACGCTATTTTGCTCGTTGCGCTCCCCTGCACCAGTTCCTGCTGGTGCTGAGGCTACACAGCCGCCTCCATACACTGCCTGGGCAACATCGTGCCCCGGTGATCGATTAAGCAGGGCAGGAAGGAAACCCATTCTGCACCACAGCTTCCCTTTCTTTTGTCTCCTCACCCACTGTCACCTACCCTTTCCCGTATACCGCACCCGGCCCTGAGCCGCATTACGTCGACACAAAACAGCGTCGAGATGCGCCGAGGTGCGCGCGTATGTGTGTAAGCGTCAAAGGAAAAGAGGAGAAGGAGATAAAATGGCCCCCGGCACGAACATTAAATCTGGTAGCCGCATCTCCGGGCGCAAGAAAACACAGGGAGAGACGTCCCTCAGGGCAAACTAAAGACGTCCGGCGAGGGTGTCTAACAAGAGCAAAAAACGGTAACGCGAGGGAAAATGAGGAAATAAAAGATAAGGAAAGGATGGGGAAAAGAGGCGTTCATAACGGCGAGAAGCGCTAGACTGACTCGCACGCGAGGCTCTATTGTGCCTCATCGCGGGTCGGTTCCTCTGCTGCCGTCTTTACTTTGATGACGGCCCAATTCCTCGCTGGAGATGGCCTCAGCCCTGCTCTACCGTGTCTCGGGCTAGCATGTTTGTGTCTGTGTGTGAAGCGCGTGCTTTTTTTTCACTTGATGAGGTGCGGTGGCAAATGAAGCCCGCAATGACAAGAAAAGGGAAGAAACAAAAAATAACAAAAAAAAATAAGTAACTGCGAACAGCCGAACCCTCTCGATCTATTCTGCCTGGCCTTATCGGGAGGCTTTCTTTGTGAACTCGGCCTTCACGTGCGCGCGTACTCACGCCGCGCCTACCATCCGGCCTCCCAGCCCGCTCAGCTGGCTTCTTTGGGTCGAAGGGTACACAGCGCGGCTCATTGTTTCCTCCCGCTCGATGGCGCAGCCTGGCCTTTCTTGCGCAGAGTGCCGCAATGCGCGCCAGTTGCGATACGTGCGTTTATATGATGGAGTACGTACAAGCCTTGATTACTTTTGGCGTTACTCAAAGTGAACGGCGCGACACTTAGAAGGAGCCTCATGATGTGTAATGGTTTCTAAAAAGTCTCTACAATGTCTGGAGCCTTCAAGTAGGGCAAAGTTTATGTGACACAAACACTCTCGATGACTGTAAACTCAAAACCAATGTGCCCAGTAGTCTATACAAAAAGTAACTTCAGTCGTTGCGCTCTACATTGCACAGACCATAGACTGCATTTATGTTTTTTTTATTCCAAGTACTCTTGTTTTCTTTGCCAGCGTCACTAAGCGTTTACATTACTTCTGTTAAAGCAGTGCTTCCTGTGCAAGAAGCAGTGGAGGATAGAACACAAAAGCGCAATGTTTTGCAAAGCTTGCTCTATTCGCGATTTGATGCCAATTTCATGAACTGGACTATGCCTATATATGCTGTGCTCATTCATGCATTATGAGCCCTTAGGTGTGTTATAAGTACATAGTGCGTCTGATTATATTTTTCTTCTCTTAATCCTAATTTTTCATTTTTTTGTGTTTATATTGTAGATTACTGTCACGAGGTTGGGATATCCGGCTCTAACGTAGCTTGCCTTCCGTTATCTTTCAAAATATTGCTACGTAGCAGACATATCAGGTGTCAGAAGACGACAACAAGGAAGTGGTCTGTCGGTTGTGCGTGCTGTCCTCCATCTTAGTCGATGCTGTACGCATCAGTTTCAATGTAGATTCTAAATATACACGCCTCGAGTCATTTTTACGTAACTATATAAACAAAAACAGCTACGGTGAGAGTAGAGAAGAAAAGCGTGGTTGAATGCAACATCATAAGAATTGGTATATAACATGAATGTGAACCACATCTTCAGAGGAAATTGGTTCACGGTTTATTGAACCTTGATGTGAGATCATGAGCACTCTCTGCTTGTGTTTGGCAGCTGTAGCGCCGTTTCACACGGATGCACCCACATGGAGTGGCACATTTTTATGGCGACAACTGATACCAACGCCAGCATTTACCCGTCGTAGCAGCTAAAGTAAACTTGAGTACTCTTTGGACACATGATATGCAAATTCAGCAAATGTGACTGGGACTCAATTTTCACTCTTTCAAAGTGCCATTTGAGAAGAGAAACCGTGAGGTGTGTGCTTCTGAATAACATTGTAACGTACGCCTGTATTCAAACCTATACGACACAGAATGTCAGCAACACAAGAGGCAGAATTAGAACCTTGAAGCGTGAATGCAGGAAGTCATTCTGGCTCGCAGCACCGAAAGCTGAAATTACCGAAAGGCTTCCGCTCGGCATTCGTTTCTGCCATGATGCTGTCCGTATACGTGACCTATCTCTCCACAAATGAAGACCATTGTGTAAAGAAGAAGGCGTACAGCTTCATAAAGTGCGTTTGTGAAGCCTCAGTCAATAGGGCCGGTAACGCAGGCGATCGACTACTCGGCTCCTATTATTGATAACAGGGAGGGCGTGGTTTTGATTCTGATATATTTTTTCCGTATTTTTTTACCTGCTTGTGTGCATTATCTCGACGCCAGATTCGTGACGGAAATGATGTCATTAATAACCTTGTGGCCACAGAATAGTTCACTTTCATGCCAGAAAAGCTTGGTTGTACGCCTTAGGCTGCTCTGGGTGTCGACGTTAAACACGAAAATTTTTTTTCATTACCTGAATGTCCCAAGATCCGTCATAGCGTCTAACCCCAATCTGTCTCAAAAAGAGAAATAGTACATCAAATACAGCGTGGCTTTTACACATTAAATTGTTTGACAAGTTGTATGTAACTTCTTGTGAAAGTGCAAGCGTGTTTATTATAGATAACAAGAAAGTGTCCTCTATGTAAGGTCATGTTTGAAGGCAGCCTAATGAAGGACATACAAAGCTTGTTCAAATTATAAAATATTTTGTGACAAACGGTGAAAGCGGCGTTCAGCACTCCAGTGGCGTCAATGAATTTCTAAGGACTTTCGCTTAGCTATACACATCGCACGAAGATATCTGTTGCACTATGAGTGCATTTTTAATCACTACCCACTATATTTCAACAATTGTCGATTCAATAGTTTTATGTTCAGTCTTCTTTGAAGTAAGTCACCAAAAAAAGAGAATCTGCAGTTCATTCGCGACAACGGCCAAGAAATTAGAACTGGAAAAAAGTGCGAAAACCATTTCC
The DNA here is from genome assembly GCF_013339725.1 of Rhipicephalus microplus. Classification (NCBI taxonomy): domain Eukaryota; kingdom Metazoa; phylum Arthropoda; class Arachnida; order Ixodida; family Ixodidae; genus Rhipicephalus; species Rhipicephalus microplus. The sequence goes on from NW_023611287.1 coordinate 11,710, forward strand.
AAAAGTATAAATTAACTAACCCAGAATTCTCTTTTATGTTTCCCGAAGCGAATGCTTGTCCTTTTATGCAGTGGAGATTGTTAATAGGTTGCGAAGTGGATGGTCTATGCACAAAGACGTGTGAAAAATTTGTACATTGCTGAACTTCGAAGAGTTGTTTGTTTACATGACTTGGTTTTACGATGGCTATTGCTGACTTATTTTTTTTTGTTCAAATACTTGACGGCGCCAGTCTTTCTTTCATATCTCATATCTCGAACATCCCTCGTCGTACACAGATACATTAGGTATATAGCCTAACGATTGTTTGGGCGAAGTGGAACTATTAATTGTCCAGGCGCGGACGCTGTTATGGGCCTATGAAGAACGAGGACATTTTGTTATTTTGAAAACAGGTCACAATCATACTCAAATCGTAAGCGTAACGGAGTACCTAAAATGTTTTTTTTTTATCACCACCTCTTTTTAATGATTCATGCTGATGGACATGGCATGCACACAGTACACGCTATCCTATCGACAGGCCTGTTTCTTATGTTTGTTATTTGTTGTGGTCATATATACTTGTTTATGATTTGTGGTAGCTCTGCTGAGTGACCTTGGGCATAGTCCATATCATAAAATAATCCGCTACGACCGAGCATGTCGAGCCCTGAGGCAAATGAGTGTTTACATGCTCTTCGCACGGACAGCACGATGGTTGATGGCTCCACTTTATTTCTTCAGTTGCACCTATGGGTGCTTGTCTCTCTCTGTTGTGGTGACACAAAGGAAAGAGAACATCGTACAAGTGGTTTTAAATTTATTATTATACACAAATTTCAAATTTTCATACCTTATCTGAGATGGTCGTGTTCGGCTTATGCACTGCACATTGCTGTCTTCTTTCATAATCTGTAAATTAAATTTTAACTTATTTCTATGCAAATAGAACAAAACAGGGTAATTAAGCCCCAAGAAATTCAGAAAGAGAAGAGTTTCGGTCAGGTTTCTCCTCATTAGAACCATAATGTAGTCTCAGGCATTGTATGATACAAAAAATTGCACTATTGAAATATTCAACAGACATTCTCAAAGAATATTATTGGACGAAAAAGAAGGGGCAAAACAAAACTAATTTGAATTCTCAAAATCAAGGTAGGGTCCTAAATTGCTTACATCAGAGCATGCAAATGAATGCACTCTCGATCACAATGTTCCGTCATGCTGATTGGCTCTTATTTCACACCGTATAGCCTGCCGTGACGGCGCCAGAACCCACAGGAACAGACGCACGCACAAACGCACTTCGTGGGCGCGTGTGGGCGAACACCCAGAGTGTATGCTTTCCCGTGCCCCTGCCACCCCACCATTTTGCGGGAAATAGGCTGATGGATGCGTGTGCCCTCAACAAACCGGACGTGGTCGGGCACTCGCCGATGCGGCTACATTCTCCTTGTTTTGTTTTCCTCACGTATGGTGTGTTTATGTGCTTTTCTTCTTTATTTGCTGACTCATTCCCCTGCCTGCTTTCTGAGCCACTTGTTCCGCGTCCCGTATGACACGCAGCGTGAGTAAGCCGGCGTCGGCTCGTCAGCTAGCCATATGTCGCTCTCCGCGGGAACGGGCTTGCGCGCATGCGCGACTATATGAAAGTGGACTTTATAGGCCCCTCAGCTAATGATGTTGTGATAGATGATCTGCCCACCACTTCCCTCGGTGCACCCATGTCCCTCGTGTATGCGTTTTGCCGTATAGCCATATGAAAACCTGTCTCCTGTTTCGTCTACACAGACCAACCAAAGTGCCGCAGCCAGCCTAAGGAGAAAAACGTGCGCCGGAAAAATGAATGGACGTATAAAGATACAAGGAGAATGTCCCTGTGAGACACCGGAGGGGATACCGCTCCATTTTAGGTTACAAGCAGCTAATCCCTCGAGAGAATTCGAAGTCGGCGTATAGTAAGCGTCGGGGAGAGTGGTAGAGTTTCTATGCCCGCGGATGACCAGATTTATTCGGAGAGGCGGAGTTTATGGGGCGTCACGGTTTCTATTTTTACTGCTCCTGCTTCCCGTCGCCCCTTTTGCCGCAAGCCCAGGAGCCGCAACATTCCCTCCTCTTTGAGTTCTCCATCGTAACAAGAGCACCGCAATGGGAGGCTGGGTGAGAAGGAAAGAGGGAAAGTGGCTACGGTTGCTACGGCGTACTGGGGTCGCCAGGCATGGAGCTGCAGGGAGACGGGGAACTTCGGCGCCACGATGGTTGGTAATATTTATGGCCGCAAAAGCGACTGACACTCTCACGTGCCGCGTGGGTGCTTCCTGGTAGAGGAAGCGGCGCGGAAAGTATACACCACGCAAAGCCAACGGGTAAGGGGGCTGGTGCTAAAGGAGATGCGGCCTTTTGGATTTGCACTATCTGCTTATTTTTTATCCTTTGGTGCCTCCTTTCCGCATGACTTGCTGCCATTGGTCTCTTAAATATGCACCAATTAGCTGAACACAAAGAGTAAAGGGAGTCGACCGGGTCACGCGAAACTGCTCCTAATGTCGCTAATGGCAGGCGCGCGTGGGAGGTGGGGTGGTGCGCTAACACCAGAAATGTCCACATATTCGGCCTCGTCTACGGGGGGGAAGTTGCAACTTCGCGATGCGCGAATGATAGTGACTGTACGTGTTAAGGGGATTCAGGAAACTACGCAGCACCCCCCCCCCCCTTTTTTCCTTCCGGCCTGGACAGGAAGCATGCGTTGTCTTTCGCACGACGTTGGTGGCGTTGGTGAGTGGGCTTGTTTGCCTCTCGCGGCGTGCTACACATGCGCCGGAAGTCCAGGGGGTGCGTCCAGCATGCTCGCACGTGCCTGTACTTAAGCTGGTGCGTTTTCACGTCCGATCTTCAGATGTGCCTCCAGACGAGAGACAGTTATTAATGAACTCGCTTTATATAACCAATTCACAGCGTTACAATTTAGGTATAAAAAGACCATAAAAGCGTATATTTCAAAGAGGAAAGGCTATTCCCAATGTTTCTATGTTTATCATACCTGTGAAGAGCTAGAAGAGAGTGCTACCAAATTATAAGTGTTATTTTTTAAATGCGAAGCGATTCTTAGTGAGATTCGGCGAATTGGAGCATATCTATCTATCTATCTATCTATCTATCTATCTATCTATCTATCTATCTATCCATCTATCTATCTATCTATCTATCTATCTATCTATCTATCCATCTATCTATCTATCTAGCCGCTTACGTTTGGGTGTTCTCGTGGTCACTACCTTGATTTGGCATAAACCAAAATTAGCATGGGAGGGTAAGGTGATTTGACGAATATGACGCGCTGGTCAACACATAAATAATGTCACGATACCGTTGCGTACGTCGTCAAACACTCGCCCATGGACGGGTATGTGTCGCTGATATGCGGCTATGTGCCACAGGTCATTGACACTTAGTCTCTACTAAGGAACGACGAGAACAAACAAGAGAAATTTTAATGCGCCAGCATTAGGAAATACACGACATCGATAAGTTCAACCCTTTGAATGCGAACAACAAATGTCAGGGTCCCAACTGCAATCATACCCAGGCATTCTGCATGGCAGTGAAGCATTTTACCACAGAGCTACACCAGGTAGCTGTGTGGTAAAATTTTACCACAAGCTACACTTCAAGGAAAAGTGTTTCCAGTTCAAATATTTTTCCTTCAACTTCTGGCGAGTTGATAGCGTCCTTACAACAAAATGAAAGTGAACGGCATTTGTATTGATCTGCATTCTAATTGATTGATATGTGGGGTTTAACGTCCCAAAACCACCATATGATTATGAAAGATGCCGTAGTGGAGGTCTCCGGAAATTTCGACCACCTGGGGTTCTTTAACGTGCACCCAAATCTGAGCCCACGGGCCTACAACATTTCCGCCTCCATCGGAAATGCAGCCGCCACAGCCGGGATACAAACCCGCGACCTGCGGGTCAGTAGCCGAGTACCTTAGCCACTAGACCACCGCGGCGGGCATCTGCATTCTAGGTGGCGAAACACAACGCATCCGTAGTGTCTGTGCCATTAAAAGATATTCTCAAGATATAGAAACTGAACATATGCTACCAACATGAAAAAGATGGTTTTAGATCGTGTTCCAAAAATGTGTAATTGTGTCGCTTCACAGCGGCGTAAAAAACGTGGAAACAAAAAGGATCGCACAGTTTGGAAAACGATGACCTAATTACAGTGCTACGCTTATCGACAATGAAAGGACAAATAACTTAGAACTTTAGTGTCTGGGGCGTTTGTAACAGACGCCTCATCAGGAGCTTATTCATAAATATGGGAATTAAAAATTTTAAATCAATAAAGAAATTTGTGCCCGTGCTGTTTCCTGTCTCCTTAAAGCCACTCACAAAGCACGTCGTCGGTTAATGTGAAAGAATAGCATTCCTGGCACGTGCACGGTAATAAAGGCATGTTCGAAAGGCAACAAAAGAATTATACAGAGTTGCAGCACCTGCAGCCCTCACGCCATTGCAGCGGCGATAGGAATGAACTAGGAATGAAAAAAAAAAACACAGAAAGAATAACGACAAATTTCAGATGTAGTGCCTTTCTCGTAAATTAGTTATTGATTAAACTGAACATGGTGGCATTTTTACGTTCTTTTATCTAGCCCGCGCCGTGCAGAGCATCATCAAGGATCGGAAGCCCTTGTCAGCACGCACCGCAGAGTAAGAGTGGCGGCCGATGCCGTTGATGCCATGAAGCGTTAATGGACGCACACTAACTTTCGACATCAAGAGAGATGTCGTTTTTGTTGGATTTTATTTGTACTCCTCGAAATAGAAGCGATAAAGACTATGACTAGAGATAGAGAGAGAAAGATAGAAGAAGATGAAAAAAAATGGCCCCGTATCTGCATGTATTGCGCATAGACGACTGTCTTGCGTGTGAAGAGAGCGAACAGGACACTTATTGGATGTTCTGCGCAAGAAAATTGGTGAATGGTATTCTGGAGGCGCTGCGTTAGAGTGCCTCGAGCGTGCACCGGAGGCGAACGAGTGCACAAGTCACGTCACACGTAATACATAAGCGCCATCACGCAGTTTTCTTGGAAAACAAAGCGCGTGGCTTTAAGACGGGTGTGCGCACCCATCTCAGAGATGATAAGGTGTAGAACGCAAGGCGACAAGTAGGTGCCACCACCGTCTCGTTTTAGGAAAACGTTGAAAACACTCGCCTTTCCGTGCGAGCGTTGCATGGTCAGCGCAGCGTGATAAGCGCTATGGTCCTTAAAATTACTTATGTACGCCTTTTCTAGTGAAATACGCACATGCACAGTATACAAGTTTTGTTATGGAGCCCCAGACATGTCCAAGGATTGCTTTTTAATTGACAATTGCACAAGCATGAACGCTCAATCTTGAGCAACATAGGTGGGTGCTGCGGATGGGGTCAGCCGTTTCAAGTGCCCGATGCCGTTAGGAGTGGACAAACAGACAAATGTACAGACAGACAGACAGACAGATCAAAATTTTTGCGTCGAGGGTACCAAGAACGACTATTGTCTTCAAAAGAAAAGATGACAACGTATCCACGGGGTTAATTATGGAGAGTGGGGTGAATCTGGGTCCATACACCACTGCGGCACCACTTTGGCCTCCAGTTCTCGTACCCCGGGATCCTGTCGGTGCCGCCGCGCAGCTTTCCATTTTCCGCTTGCCGCGGCCGCCTCTCGCCTGTTTGCCTGCCTGCCTGCCTGCCTGCCTGCCTGCCTGCCTGCTAGCCTGCCTGCTAGCCTGCCTGCCTGCCTGCCTGTTTGCCTGCCTTCCTGCCTGTGTCTGTCTGTCTGTCTGTCTGTCTGTCTGTCTGTCTGTCTGTCTGTCTGTCTGTCTGTCTGTCTGTCTGTTTCGTGCACGGACGGTCGGACGAACACAAGGACGAACGCAGGAACGGACAAACGGGCGCACGGATCGACGCACGAGAGGACGGGCGGATGGACAGGCACAAAGATGAACGCATGTATGAACTCATGGATGAATGGACGGACGTATATACGGATGCACGAGTGGACGGACGCACGTTTGCCATTATTTTAATAAATAACACTTCATGAAACGACGTTAAATATGCGTACAAATGTAGCACGCTCAGACATACGTTGAAGAGTTGCAGGTGTTTATATAAGCAGTTGTTCGCACTTGCACAATGACGCTAACTGGAACATGTGTACCAGCCACATGGCAAGCTGATATGAAGCGCTGATGACCGCGAAGATGCTGGTCCTGGGCACTACTACATAAATCAACTTCAGCGCATGGCTCTAACCACAATTGACGTTAACCCGACGTGACGGCAGTATCAAAGCAGTACATACGTAATGTTTTTAAAATTGGGTAGGCAGCACGGCAACCACTATTGACCATTCACAAAGATTACCGTCGATTTGAAAAGTAGTTCAGAGACGTGGCGTAGATCTGCGGTAAAATGCTTTATGGAGACGCACAATGCTTCTGTTTCATTCCAGCTGGGACCCTGACATTTGATTGATATGTGGGGTTTAACGTCCCAAAACCACCATATGATTATGAGAGACGCCGTAGTGGAGGGCTCCGGAAGTTTAGACCACCTGGGGTTCTTTAACGTGCAAGGGACCCTGACATTTGTTCTTTGCATTAGTCGGGTCGACGTTATTGATGTCGGGTATTTCTTAACACTCACACGTTAAAATTGCCCATGTTCGTTTTCTTCGTTCCTGTGTAGATAGTAAGTCTCAATCGTCTGTGGCACATAACCGCGTACCCGCCCTTGGGTATGTGCCACTGTCGGTCGGGCAGTGTTTGACAACGTACGTGACAGGCAGGTGACATTATTCATGCTTTCACCAGAGCGTCATACTAATGAAGCCATCTTACTTTGCCATGATAAATTCGGGTCACGTCAAGTTAAGGGGGTGCCCACGAGAGCACCTAAACATTAGCATGTAGATAGATAGATAGATAGATAGATAGATAGATAGATAGATAGATAGATAGATAGATAGATAGATAGATAGATAGATAGATAGATAGATAGATAGATAGATAGATAGATAGATAGATAGATGCGCTCAAAGTAGCCGAAGTTCGCTAAGAAATGCTTCAAGTTTAAATAGTACAAATCCTACCTCCGTCATCCGAAACGATGTCGTCGCTCACTGCACCAATAAAATTACAGGGTGACATTCACCCTGCAACGCTGTTGACTCTACGTGCTGGTTGTTGCCACCGATCAATTAGTCGGCACTAAAACACTAGAACGAATAAGCGGTGGGTTAACACCGCCCGTGCAGATGGAAACTGCACTACTTCGGAAGCGAAGTGTCAAAGCTAGCTTCGAGGCTACGAGGGCAAACTGGAGCTATAGCATTCTTGCTTTTCGTTCAAGGAATATTACATGAATCTGATTAGAATACGAACATCTTCATTCAATAAAACACGACGCCAAAGGAAAAGCACGCACTGCGTCGTCACAGAACTGATCAACGGGCCCATTGCCATCTCCGTAGAATGTCTGACAATGGTGAACTTCAAGCCGTTGTTTCAATGGAAGTGCCAAAGCGCTCACTGTAGGTGTATTATGCAGCATGTCACTTCGCCACTTCCAAACATCGAGACCACACCGCCAACTAAGACGATAGGAAAAAAAAGAAGTTTTGAGAGAAATAAGGCGCGCTTGAGCGTGTATACGCCGGTAGCGCAGTGGGTAGGGTGGCCGGCGAATATCATGACGAACTGAGAGGCCATTGCTTCGGCTCCCAAGTGATCCAAACCTTTGAAACTTTTCTTTCTGCTTATCTTGGTCATCTGTATGTGTGCATTTTTCTTATGCTACTTCCACAGCTACGGCATAAAAGACACCTGTCACAGTTGCAGAACTATACTTTTCTGAAGTGCTACAATTTTCTGAAATATATTCTTGAAAGTTTAGCTGTCCAAACAGTGAGAGAGTTTGTGAAGACAACCACATTAGAAAAAGTATTGTTTTTTTTTTACTGTAGGCCCCTCTGTGGTGGTTTAGTGGCTAAGGTAACCGGCTGCTGACCCGCAGGTCGCGGGATCAAATCCCGGCTGAGGCGGCTGCATTTCCGATGGAGGTGGAAATGCTGTAGGCCCGGGTGCTCAGATTTGCGTGCACGCTAAAGAACCCGAGGTGGTCTAAATTTCTCAATACTCTACTACGTCGTCTCTCATAATCATGAGGTGGTTTTCGGACGTTCATGCCAACATATCAATATTAGTACTTGACTGGTGCGCTGCTTTTGCTTTTAAGGGAAAGTTATGGTACACGCATTCAACCGATCAATTACACCCAAACGACACGTATATTATGAAGCAGATTTTGCAGAAGCGCTGTTTCACTGCACCAGAATGACGCATGAGTGTTACAGAAGTTCCTCGTGGGTGATACCACGCAAAACCCCTCAGCCATATTAGTGACTATCTCAAATGTATAAAAAAATTGTGTTGATTTAATGTTTCGAAAACCCATATTTGCTAGAATATTTTGGAGAGAAGAAATTTTTGGGGATATGGGTGACTTCTGAAATTGTGAGTGTTGTCGGCGTGTGGTTGGGAATAAATGATTTTAAATATAAGCGCTCCTTCTTTCAATACTTGATTTCGTTTGTATAATAAGTAAAGGTGCTTGTGTAAGATGTTTGAAGCTCTGTGATATTAGCGGAGTTTTTCACCACATACGCATCTAAGAATTTACCCAAAAAGTGTTATGTTCGCATTTATTACTTCTACAACCTGGTACTTTGTAAGAATATCTGAGCAATAAGTACTTACTTCAAAAACAGTTTACTTTGCGGAGAAAATAATAAATAACTTAAGACCCTTCAAAGAGCTGAACTCTCCGAGAAAAAGATTACAAGGTTCACAAAATTGTCCCTCTTGTCTACATTTAGACGCTATTTGAATTATGGTACTGTTAAAAATTACCCTCATACCTCAATTTGAAACCACAAAAGCGTTCTTCTTGTGTGGCAAGTTTGTCACTAGAATTTCGTTTTATAACGAAAACAATTTTCTAAGTCTTTAATTGGCGGCTATCTTCCAATTTGGTTTCATGGCAGCTTCCGTTTCAAGTTCTCTGTTACGTGGAATGGGAAACTTTAAAAATTATTTTATTCTATAATGAATTGTGAAAATAACACTGTCATAGAAAAATGACTGCTCGTTTGCCTCTGATGCAGGCATGAAGGCGATTTTTAACTGGACCACATGGAGCGAATTGCGTCTCGTTGTGGATAACAAAAATAATTTTGTGGGATTCGTAAATTTGGGATTTATTCTTGTAAAGTTTAGCCGCAAGAGGGGTTTCAAAATATTTTGAAATATACTCCGAAATATAGCTTCTGAGAATTAAGCTTCATTACTTAAATATTCATAGAAAGTGCAGAATTGCAAATAAAAATCAGAACACATTTCGGATAAATTCTTTGAGGTATGTGGGGCAGAAAAAGTGCGCTAATATTACTGGGATTCAAACACTTCACAAAATTGCCATTCCTTAATACGTATAACAGGTTTGCTTTATTAAGAAGGAGCAATGCTCTTGAAACAAGTTTTCCAAAACAGCACCTGGACAAAATTCTGGGAAGATCACAAAGCATACACGTGGCCCAAAATTTTTTCTCTCTAAAATAATAGACAAATTCACTGTTTTTATGCCGCTCATGAACGCGATTTTTTTGGAGAAGGCACCAACGAGACCAAGAAAGTTTTTCTATCTGAAATATTCCAGCAATGAACTGTATTCAATGAATTAAATTGGTGCAATTTTTTTTCGAGTACAACAAAGATGGTCACCAAAATGTTTGGGACGTGTTGCGTGGAAGTACCCTCTTTCAATTTATCATGCGAGCGAACACTGCGGCGAATTTGCTTCGCCGAGAAGGCGATCAAAACGCCTATAGTCTTGCCGCTCCAGCATGCAAAAAACAACAACGCCGTGAAATAAGATTCAGACACAGCAAAAGAGAGTAAGAGAAAAAAAAACATAGGTGAGGACGCAGCCGGTTATACCAACACCTATTCGTTGAGTGGCGCGTATTGCTCACTACCGGCAGCTGCGGCTCGGTGTTGTCGGCTGCTTTTGGAAAAAAACAAAAACACGGGCCAAGCATATGCTGGCGAGAGCATCGTACTTCGTCTTGGGAAGAACAGAATGAACAGTACTGGCAGAGAGGGACAGTGCAAAATAAGTAAATGAGCTGACAGCAGTGCGCAATAGTGAACAAGAAGGCGGGTGCAACCATATTGTTTTTCAGCGCTGCCGACAGAAAGTTGGAAGGCCAGGCTGTGAAACTTGATGAAGACGGAAGACTGCTTTCAGGCGCACCCATGCTTGTGTAATGAACAGGAAAACACCGTGCTGCAGGCGCAGCGCGCCTGTCTGTTCCAAATCACTGGGCCAGCTTTGCTTCTTCTGGTTTATTTGCTCTGTTCTTCCAGATATCACCCTTCTTCTTTTGCGGTTTCTGAAGAAGCTATGAAAAACAATTGAAAAGTGCTGTGTTTTGTTTCGAACCGAGCCTCTTGTAATTATGGACCGCGTTAATTCTTGCGTCAAGGTATTCCCCCCGTGCCGGAGTCTGAAGTGCTGCACTTTCACGTTTGGATACAATTTCGTGTATATTACGAAAAAATAAATACGGTAGAGACATTTACGCGCGCCATACTTACGCGTTTTCATCAAACTGAATTGAATTTCTGCCCCGCCGCAGTGGTCTAGTGGATAAGGTACTCGGCTGCTGACCCGCAGGGCGCGGCTTTGAATCCCGGTTGCGGCGGCTGCATTTCCGATGGAGGCGGAAATGTTGTAGGCCCGTGTGCTCAGATTTGGGTGCACGTTAAAGAAACCCAGGTGGTCAAAATTTTCGGAGCCCTCCACTATGACATCTTTCATAATCATATGGTGGTTTTCAGACAGTAAATCTCACATATCGATCAGTCAACTCGAATAATGCGCAATTTTGCAAACGATTCAGCTGTATGTGACAAATGGGGCACCTTTCAAGTTTGTCCAATAATTTGTTTTGTAATAGAAATACTTTCAGGATACTTTTATTTGGGGTTGTGACCCACATAAGAGCACCATACTTGAGAGTAGAAGAGAGAAGTCAGTTGTAGAGGAGTATATTTACTGTAACTGGTATTGTTGCACGGCATCGCTTCAAAAGTCATATACTTCGAGATAGATTTGAACCAGGAAATCAACGTGTGCATCCCATGACATTGTTGCAGAAAAATTTACGCCTATGGTTTTAAAAAAGTGGGTGTATTCAACTGGTTCACCATTATTAAAAAGCGGATACGTAAGACATTCTTTATGACGGGAATGAAACGTAAGACTCGTGCGGCGACAGCGTTTTGACGTATCGGCAGTGCACGCCCTTGTAGTTGTAAACAAACCCCCGCGGTGAGTCTTACGTTAGTTTTCATAGACTAGCTCCCTGTGTCTACATTGTTTTAAAATATTGAGAGGCATATTTTCCACACTGGAAACTGAAACGATTACGGCCCTTTTCAACGTATAGTGGAGTGAAGCACACCTTCTACATCCTCTGCAGATATATATATTTTTTCTTGTGTGTATGTCCCAAAAAAAAGCGCGTTCTAATAATTTTACAGATGTTTCAAGGCACGTAGCACCAGACATCTAAATACAAGTTTTGCATTTTCGCATTGTTTCAGGCAAGAAAACTCATTGGGGATAGGGTTAAAGGCCAATTATTTTTTAGCAAACCAAAGTCTGTTGTACCATTTAGGTGCACGGTACCGGTGCAGATTGTACCGGTGCCGTTTAGGTGCATAGTACCGGTGCAGGTGTACTATTTAGGTGCAGATTAAGTGCACGTTATAGAACCCCAGATGTCGAAATTTCCGTAGCCCTCCCCTACGGCGTCTCTCATAAGCATATCGTGGTTTTGGGATGTTCAACCATGCATATATCCTGCTTTATCATTTTTTTCTTCTTAGGCTGCAGCGTGTTTGGTCCCACTCTTTCCACAAGGTGGCGTGATATCATTATCATTATGAATGACGCAACCAGATATACATTTACTTCGATCTAATGCACGGACTTGTTTTCGTTGTGTGTATTTTTTTGTTTTGTGCCGTCATGCACTTCTACGTGTTTGCCGAAGATATTGTTAAAGTAACGCGGACATCCCTTTCGCCCAGTTGCATATGCGTTTAATTATTCCCAAGATTCCTTCCTCGCTGCCTTGATTATAAAGTTTCTTTATTTTTGTAGTTTGACATGTTCCCTTCATGATATCAACGAACTTCACAAGGCCTACATTGCGCATCACTCCATGAGTGTAAACCAGAAAAAGAGCTCAGCGGATCAGATCTGCAGTGGTGCAGAAAAAAAAGTGCCCCTCGGAGATGCTTAATGATTGAGGTCATCGTGGCATTGTGTTCAGCCATCCGGAGTGAAGTGCGTTTCCACACAGTTGCCGCTATATATAGATTCCCGTTCGGATAATTATGGTTGACGGCTCACTCCAAACACGCCGAGTCACTCACTCAGAGATATTACGCGTATTTAATCATGCAGAAAATGTCGCGCTAGGCTCCATGCACTGCGTATCTGATCTATTTATCGCGGTATTGTTCCGACTCGAGCCAATTAACCAGAATGTCGTGTGGCCTTCACTGTGGAGTACAGAAGGGGTGAGATAGAGCAAGCGGCTGCACCCAAGTGTCTCGGTTTGCCACTGACGCATTATGTCGCGGTCGTGCATAATGCGGTCGTTTGACCGTGGACAAATCGAAGTTTTCTGACTCTCAGAAACTCCCGCAGCCTCTCCTGCCGGAAATGAGTCCTTTTCTTGGTCTATAAGTTGAGCCGCAGTGGATTGCACAGAGGAAAGTTGAAAACTGGCGAAGCTTTTGTGATTGGGCAGGAAGAAAACTCTTTAAATTTGTGATTTTTTAACGTGATACAAATTTGTCGAACCGACATCGCCAAACCTTGAAGATCACTTACGCGGAATTACGCGATGCCGGAAGGCTTAAGAATTGTAACTTGCAACGACCACCCGTCTGAAGCAATAGGCCACAAAGAAATTCATCGTAATTTCTCCGTATGATAAAGTTCTACGTTGCATACACAGCAACACTGCGCAATATGGCAGGAAGGAAGTGGAGACATTGGCGCTTAGACAAGCTCAACGGTGCGCCTTTCTCACCCTTCATTGAAGACACTACCATCAGAGGTAAACTTCTGAAAAATTGTTATAAAGAAAGATAGCTATTTGTCGTATAGATTAAAGAATTTACGAGACCTTTTTTTTTTGTCAAGGAAAGCCCTGCAAGTGAAGCTTGTCGAGTGCATGCTTTTAAATACGAAACATTTCTTAGCGAACTCCGGCGACATTGAGCGTATCTATCTATCTATCTATCTATCTATCTATCTATCTATCTATCTATCTATCTATCTATCTATCTATCTATCTATCTATCTATCTATCTATCTATCTATCTATCTATCTATCTATCTATCTGTCTGTCTGTCTATCTATCTATCTATCTATCTATCTATCTATCTATCTATCTATCTATCTATCTATCTATCTGCACGCTTATGTTTAGGTGCTCTCGTGGGCACCTAAACTTGGTCCCCTTAACTTGGCGTGACCCGAAATTATCATGGCAGAGTAAGATGGCTTGACGAATATGCCACTCTGTGTGAACGCATTGCGATGATGTTTATTCGAACAGAGGAGTCGCAATGAGGTCGCGACGGAAAATGGGCGAACAGCAAGTCTGGCAAAGGCGGCACAGGTTCTCGCGCAATCAAAGCACGGGCTTTTCGTTGTCTTCCGAAGGCGCATACGCGTTGGTGCGTATGCTCCACTACAATACCCCCGGGGTAAAGGGTAGCCATCCTGGCGACTCAGGGAGTAGGCACAATGAGGAGGTCGTAGTAGGGCTTGAGACGGTCGACGTGTACGGACTCGCTTCCTCGACGGCGCAAATCTGGTGATTGTGTTAATGGCTCGATGACGTAATTCACCGGGGAGGTCGCGTCAATGACCCGGTAGGGACCATGGTAGCGGGCCAGAAGTTTAGAAGACAGGCCAGGAACGTGCAGGGGCACCCAAAGCCACACAAGGGAGCCAGTACGAAATGTAGGAGCTATGCGGTGAGCGTCGTCGTGTCGAGTCTTTTGTAGACCTTGAGCCTCACTTGTCAGAGACCGATCCAACTGACGGCAGTCTTCAGCGTATCTGGCGACTTCCGAAAGCGGGGAGCACTCAGATGCATCAGGGCGATACGGTAGTATAGTGTCGAGTGGGTGGGAAAGTTCGCGGCCGTACAATAGAAAGAACGGGGAAAAACCGGTAGTCGCTTGCGTCGCGGTGTTATAAGCGAATGTAACAAAGGGCAATAAAGCGTCCCAGTTAGTGTGGTCGGAGGAGGTGTACATCCTCAGCATGTCGCCAAGTGTGCGGTTGAACCGCTCAGTAAGACCATTTGTCTGTTGATGGTATGCGGTAGATTTCCGGTGGATAATGTTGCATTCAGCGAGGATAGCTTGTATGACCTCCGACAGGAACACTCGACCCCTATCACTGAGTAATTCCCGCGGAGCACCAGGGCGTAAAATGAAGCTGCGGAGAATGAAGAGTGCAACTTCGTGGGCGGTCGCTGCCGGTAGAGCTGCAGTCTCAGCGTAGCGTGTCAGATGATCGACTCCGACAATTATCCACTGGTTTCCAGAGCTACATTATGGGAGGGGGCCATAGAGGTCTATACCCACGCGGTCGAATGGGTGAGCCGGGCACGGGAGCGGCTGTAACATGCCAGTAAGGTGCCGCGGAGGTGTCTTGTTCTGTTGGCAAGTGGTGCAAGACTGAACGCATTTCTGCACAATGCGATACATTTCTCGCCGGTAATAGCGTTGGCGCAGCCTTTCGTAAGTTTTCAGGACACCTGCGTGAGCACTTTGGGGATCTGCATGGAAATTCATGCAGATGTCAGAGCGCATATGAGTTGGGACAGCAAGGAGCCACTTTCGACCACCAGGCATGTAGTTGCGGTGGTACAGAATGTTGTCTCGTGAGGAAAAGTGGGCTGCTTGCCGGCGTAGTGCTCTCGTGGAAGGGACAACAGACGAATCGGTAAGGTAGTCGACTAACAAGGCAAGGTATGGGTCTTTACGCAGCTCCGAAAGCATGTCAGTCGTGTCGAGTGGTGACAAGGTGGTAAAAGGGGGAGACAGAGAAGCCACATCTGGTGTTAATGGCGATCGCGAAAGTGCATCGGCATCCGCATGCTTGCGACCAGAACGATATACGATACGGATGTCGTATTCTTGCAATCGAAGTGCCCAACGGCCCAGGCGTCCGGATGGGTCTTTCAAGGTGGACAGCCAACATAGAGCGTGGTGGTCTGTGACCACGTCGAAAGGACGGCCGTAAAGGTACGGGTGAAACTTCGTCAACGCCCAGATTATGGCCAAACACTCCTTCTCTGTCACGGAGTAATTCAATTCAGCCTTCTTGAGAGCGCGACTTGCATAGGCGACTACGTATTCAGCTTGGGTGCCTTTCCTTTGTGCCAAAACTGCACCAAGACCAATGCCACTTGCATCGGTGTGAATTTCTGTGGCCGCAGCAGGGTCGAAGTGACGAAGAATAGGTGGTGAGGTCAGCTGGCGGCGCAGCTGGCGAAATGCGTCGTCACATGCAGGTGACCATGCAGATATGCCTTGCTGTTGGAAAGCAGAGTCGTGAGAGGTGCGATGATGGACGCGAAGTTGCGCACGAAGCGACTAAAGTAGGAGCAGAGACCGACGAAACTTCGTAGGGCTTTCAGTGATGTGGGCAACGGAAAGTCAGCGACAGCTCGAAGCTTATCGGGATCCGGAAGAACACCGTCTACGAGGTCGCGACGGAAAATGGGCGAACAGCAAGTCTGGCAAAGGCGGCACAGGTTCTTGCGCAATCAGAGCACGGGCTTTTCATTGTCTTCCGAAGGCGCATACGCGTTGGTGCGTATGCTCCACTACAGCATGAATAATGGGCAGACACATGAATAATGGGGAGACGCAATGTTGTCTGGGCAACGCATCAGTGCGAAATGCAGCATGTCACATTTCGCGCAGGTTGCCATCGGGCCGCGCTGACAGACGGTAGTCGCGCCTAGCGTCAGACTATACCGTGGTCGTCTTTTGCTAACGTAGCGTCACTGTGCCCTGCGTGCACGCGCGTCAACGCTACATTGGAGTATATTGGGCGCTTCATGATGTGCTCGCGGCCGTTTTGCTAACTCCACGTATACCGAATTTCGTGTTACGTGACGTCAATGAATTGAGAAAATTTTTGACTTGTGCAAACATGATAATGCTGACAAGCGTGTCGTTTAAGAAAATGACAACATACCACGCTCATAGCGTGCTTGTGGCCGTTTTGCCAGCTCCACATATACTAAGTTTAGTATCACGTACTTAAATAAATGACGAAGTAAACGACGCACCTAAATATGATAATCATGACACGTAAGTCACGTACGACATCACTTACTTCCACCTCATAACCTTGTGCTGATTTTAGAGTGACATATGTCAATAATTAATATTAACATACCTGGCGTCGAGAAAAAGGCCAATTTGTCGTCACCGGCTCTTAAACAGCTCACACTACTTCTCTTGTATGAGAAATATCAAGACTCCACACATATCTACACTGACGGATCGGTTCAGCCGGACAGCTCTACAGGAGCAGTAGTGATACCAAGGTTGGCCACGACAATTAAATTCAAGACATCTCACGCAACAACATCAACGGCAGCAGAATTGGCAGCACTTCGTGCCGCGTGGCAATTTGTAGTTGATCAGCCTACGCGCAAGTGGACTATTTTCTGCGACTCGAAGGCGGCACTGCAGTCTCTACTATCAGCCTTACGCCGTGGACCACACGAGCACCTGGTACTAGAGATAGCAGAGATTATACACCACCTGACTGAGAAAGGGCACCAAATTACATTTCAGTGGTTGCCCAGTCACTGCGGAATCATCGGCAATGAACGGGCCGATCAAGCTGCCCGCTCAGCCCACACAGAAAATCATAAACTGCGACTACCACTTTCTAGGACGGATGCTGCACGAGAGCTCCGCAGACTTGCTCGCCGGCAAACCACATCGCAATGGAATCAGCCGCACTTCAAGCATGCCCGACTGTACTCGCTTGACCCTACGCTAAGTTTTCAAGTCCCGTCGAGGCTTCGCCGAGCAGACCAGACCCTGTTATGTAGGCTGTGGTTGGGCGTTGCATTTACCAACGCCTACGCTTTCCGCATTGGGATGGCCGACAACCGCAGCCTGTGGCCACTGTGGCAAGGAGGAAACCATTCAACATGTTCTTTGTGAGTGCCTAGCGTATAGTAGGTGGCGACTATGCCTTCGCAGGGAACTCAACAAATTAGATGATCAGCCTCTGTCGGAGCAGGAAATTCTGCAGTATCGTCAGGATGCGACTTCACAGAAGAGGGCCCTGAAAGCGCTACTGAACTTTTTGCGATTGACCGGCCTTGCTGAACGGTTGTAGCTGGGACGCCCTTCCAGTGTGTTGTTTTCGTTTTTTTTTTTATGAGTGCGCCGTGGCGTTTTTTTTCCCTCTCTCTAAACCCCTCTTTCTTTGCCCCTACTTCCCCACCCCCAGCGCTGGGTAGCAAACCAGATGCCAATATCTGGTTAACCTCCCGCCTGTCCTTTCACACTCACTCACTCACTAGAGTGACATATCAACCTTCCTTTTTCGTGCTTCGCATATCATTGATTCCCACTGTACGTGAGATCGCCGAATTCTCTATGCTCAGATGAAACAAAATGGCGATGATCGCTCGCGAGAAGTGGTGAGAGAGCGTGCCTACACAGTTGGCGTTGGGTGTAAATGAAGTACGTCATGCTACCGTTGCCGGTGCGTCAGATGATTTGTTCTTATTCAGCCAACAAATTCTGGTACTTTAAAAAAAAGTGACTTCAGTATATTAGATTGCCGTATCAAAAAAAGGCGGAAACTCGACAATCCCACATTATAGATAACTTATTCCAGGACTGCGCATAACAATGGATGGTATAGGCGCACCTTTGAGGACTGCTTTTGTGTAGCCGGCTGGCTCTTTGCGCGTACGTGAATGCCACCCTCGACATGAGTAACTCATTATATGCTTTACTTGTAAATGTGTGATACTGTTGCAATTTGGTTTTGGCGTAAATAGAACATCTCGCTTGCACTTCTCGGCGTCTGGCGAATCGCTGGTGCCGAAGACAAATGGTACTCCAACCGGCACACCCTACTTCACCCGGAATGGAAATGTACGAAAACATTGACTGAAACAAAGGATAAGTTTGAAATAAGCAGTAGGCCATAATAGGATGGAAATAAACACAAAGAGAAAACCTCCCCTTTCCCCCCCTCCAAAAAAAGGAAGCTCGGGGACAGGCTTCTGTCGGGTATTTTTAAAAACTCCTTTTTTTTTCAAAAGGAAAACTTTTACTGTAACCTTTGAAGCAAATAAATGCAAACTTTTCTGACCTCTTTCTGAACATCATGCACCCTTCCCGAATAAAAAAATGTTTTTGGCACCTGAATACCAATTTTGATTTTTGAAGAAACTGCCCTAAAATTCTAGTCATAAAATATTTATATTTGAGCTAAAGAATGTCGTGCCTACTAAAATTATTTTGGTTCAGGCACATGTATTAACAAAAAAGATTTCACGATTTCACATGCAAAATCTTTTACCTAAATACTCCTTCAAAAATGAAATTTTCAGATAGTTTTTTTTATTTTATAGAGCAGGTTCTTGCCAAGTTCACAACACACATAGTACAATTCGCATTAAAGCAACTTGCAAAAGTTTTGCAAAGTTTGCTCTAAAATTAACAAAGTGAGGGGCAGTAGAAGTTGCACACCTTTCTGTATAATCTGTCTCCCTTAAAATTAATTAATTGCTTAAGTCTATCAATTTATGTTTATTATTATAAGTACACATAGTTTCTCAATAGTTACTTGTCCTTGATTGATTTGTGGGGTTTAACGTCCCAAAACCACCATATGAATATGAGAGACGCCGTAGTGGAGGGCTCCAGAAATTTCGACCACCTGGGGTTCTTTAACGTATACCGAAATCTGAGTACACGGACCTACAACATTTCCGCCTCCATCGGAAATGCAGCCGCCGCAGCCGGGATTCGATTTCGCGACCTGCGGCGTTACATGTCCTTATAAAAGTAATCACCATTGGTATGAATTCGCATGCGTGTAAGAGCACGTTAACGCATGCGTTTGATATTGTGTTGCACTGATAAAACACGTGGTCACAAGAAAACTGCAATCGAAAGAGAGCAGTCAAGCGAGACACACGCTTTGTCCGCCATCCAAGCCTCACGGCGTGAGGTTTCATTCACGCAGAGTGCCATAAGATATAAAAAAAAGAGACGCAAGATCAGCAAGACACAGAAGATGCTGAAAGGAGAGATGAGAAAAAGACGGATGGTGTCCGCTATTCTAGCGCGTCACCACTCTCGTTTTTTTCCCTTCCGTTTGTTCGGTCCAGTGTCCAGCGGGTGCCATTCGCGTTGTCCCAGATGGGCAGGGCGATTTGTGCAACGGGAGCAGGGCAGTCCTGCCTGTCGATCGACCAACTTCGATCAACGCGTTTGGCTTCTCGTTTCCGCTAGCCTCAGATGCATCAGCTATCTCTGCCTGGCTATCACGGCACGCTGCTCGCATGGCAGCGCAAAAGTCGGCGCACCAGCCAAGCAGGAACCATCGCTTTGTCTTTTGCGGTTGTTTACCTCGTATCGCTACACACAGGGTGTCAGGTATGCTTTCTGCGGTCATTTCTCGCGAATAGCGACTCAGCGATAGCTTGGGCAGTGTCTCCTTGCCCGTCCAGTTGTACGATGTCACCAGTTCTCTTTTAGCAATGTAGCTTTCTTTTACCATTGTGTTCAGCCAGGATGTGGTCTTGTATGTACGTCAGTGAGGGAGTTGTCTTTATCGCATACTTTCGTAAATTTTCCTAATAATATTCTCCTTTAGTTGCGTTGTCGTACCACGTCTCAAACATTATTCGCGTGAGTTACCATTGTGATCATCATCCGCTGGAACCGAATTGTCGAATCGGAAATCTCCATTGCACAATCAGCCTCCCGATCTCATTCATTCTGCACATCGGCATGGACACTGCTCACGTTCCGACTCAAAATTCCTTTCAAAATGACCCGTGCATGAAATATTGGAAAAGCCTCCTCGCGAATGTCTATTTAAGAAGACGTTTCAGCTAAACATGTTCGGTCGGAAAACAGTGATGACTTCTAGGAAATAGTACAGGGCAATTTACATTGTTAAAAATTGAAGGCAGCTTTGCAGTATTCTTTCTTAGCGTGAAAAAAGTGTGGAGCCGGGGGCTTTGTTTGTTGCTCTTAGCTTTCTATTTCTTTCTTCCTCTTTCTTCTCTTATGAAACACACACACACACACAAAAACATTATGAGGTAAATGTGAAGAAATAAAAGTGGAGGAAAAGATAACTTGCCGTGGAAAGGATCCTAACGTGCGACCTTCGAATAACGCGTTCGATGCTCTACCACTGAGCTACCACGACGGCTGTCTTCCCAGCCACTTTATTGGGTATATATATGAATTTAAACGTGGGAGTAACAGTCAGCGCCCTCTGTAGCCATGACGGCGAGTGTGGCCCTCTTTTATGATCCTATGTGGCATCACGTGTCACGTAGCACGTTAGCCTACTACGAGCTGGCAGCTGACCGATAGACCTTTGTATACAACCTAAGGCACCAAGTCTGCCAGTACGAGACGCTCGTTAATGAATAAGGGAAAGAAGTGTATACTTAAGGGCTCGTGTTTCCTTGTTTCGACACAATAATAATAAAATCCAACAGACAATAATGCCAAAAAAGTATAGGAGATGTTATTAGACCAAATTGTAATGTAAATGTGAAGAAAGGAAAGTTGGTGAAAAGATAACTTGCCGTGGACGGGAAGCGAACCTGCGACCTTCGAATAACGCGTTCAATTTGGCGCACCTTTTTTTCTATTCCCTTGAGTGCAGACGGCTTCATTGGCAGATATTCTTTGTTATTCAGAGACATGCATCAACGCCATGACGTGTGGGGTATTAACGGAGCTCCTCAATGTTTTTGCCAGGCCGATTCATGGGGTTGATTATGATAAAATCACATTATCGCACAATCACCTTGCGTCAACTTGACTTCAAGTAGCCGCTTGTCTCCCTTCTTCATTTAATTTTTTTTTGCGTCATCGCTTCTTGCTTGTTGGACTGCTTCCAGTTGCACCGGGGCGAACACATACGAAGGTATCTTTTTTTTTAAGAATGTTTTTGTCATTGGCTGGTTCACTTCGCTGTATGACCGGCTTCGTCGTTAGCTCTATTTGTTGCCTGAAAGTTTATCTGATACCAGTGCTAGGTCTCTAAATTTACTTTTCGAAGATACACAAGTACAATAAATAATCAAATGCTCTAGTAACCAAGAAGCGCCTTTCGATAAATACCAATATCATAGTCCTTTTATTTCAGGTGGTGCTTAGCACTGTGCCATGCGTTCAGCGCTGCTGCCTTTGCGCTTCCAGCAAGGAAATAAACAAAAGAGAGAGTAAGGCAAATTGGGCGTCGAAGTTATACACAAGCAAGAGTTTTATTGAATGGTTGTAGCGTAGGCATCGCCATGACGTCCTCCATCTTTTTTCCCCAGCGCCTGTAGCGTTATACCCACGGAAGACGCACCCCTAAACTGCGTATGCAAGCAGAGAGGCACAGAGGCGTGTTTCTAGCGTAAAACATTGTGTGTTGGTGTTTTTTTCCGAAGTGCCCTTTCACCCATGTCAGCATTAAATGTTGTAATGAAAATGTTCGTATTCTCTGAACACGAAGTTAAATGAAGCAGTCAAGGAAAGTGTTCTTTCGCATTTGTTTTGAACTGCGGGTACAGGAGGTCAGTAGAGTTGATACTTACTCGTGTTGTCCATGCGTTATTCATAAGCAGAGCGGTTAATACATTTACTTCTAGGAAGTGGGAACCTGTTCTACTTAGCGAAGTCTCAAAAATTTACTCAGTTTTAAACATTCATTTCTTTACGGCCAAGGTCGTTTTGCCTGACAGCGGAACAGGAGGAAGATTGTCGGCCTTGAAGTGGCATAAAAATGTTCACACGTTTGATTTCATTTCTTCACCTACCTAATATGATTTGTATTGATATATGATTGAATTACGTTAGCTACTTCCTGCTTCCTTATTGAATTTGTAGGATTCAAACAGTTGACTTACAATTAGAAAGATACGCTCTGTTGCTGGCTTTTTTTTGCGGAAAACATACCCATTCGGAGGAATTCTGACAAATTTCTGAAGCACCCTAGAGCATCCATAATTTTTTTGAAAACCAATTTGGGAAAGCAGCTAGAGCTCTATTTGTAAACAGGTCACGCCAGCTATTTTGTACGCCACTATAACAAGTGTTGCCCACTGAAGCTCAGCCTCACACAAAAACCAGCTATGTTGTTTCCTGGGCGTCATCAGGGGTTAAAACGTTGAATAAAGGCAAGATTTTGTCACTGCGCCATTTCCAGGAACAATATGCGCGGCAAACCTTTACCAGCCTGACACTAGAGAAGAGTTTCATTGAATGGTTGTAGCGTAGGCATCGGCATGACGTCTTTCATCTTTTTTCCCCAGCGCCTGTAGCGTTATACCCACGGAATACGCACCCCTAAATTACTTACGCAAGCAGAGAGGCACTGAGACGAGTTTCTAGCATAAAATATTGTGTGTTGGTGTTTTTCCGCAGCGCCCAGTCCCCAATTCCCGCATTAAATGTTGTGATGAGAATGTTCGTATTCTCTCTGAACACGAAGTTCAATGAAGCAGTCAAGGAAAGTGTTGTTTCGCATTTGTTTTGAACGGCGGGTGCAGGAGGTTAGTAGAGTTGATACCTACTCGTGTTGTCCATGTGTTATTCAAAAGCAGAGTGGTTAATACATTTACTTTTAGAAAGTGGGAACCTGTTCTCTTAATTAGCAAAGTCTCAAAAATTTACTCACTTTTAAGCATTCATTTCCTCATGGTCATGGTCGTTTTGCCTGACAGCGGAACGGGAGGAAGGTTGTCGGCATTGAAGTGGCATAAAAATGTTCACACATTTGATTTCATTGCTTCACTTACCTAACATGATTTGTATTGATAAATAATGAAATTACGTTAGCTAGTTTCTGCTACCTTATTGCATTTGTAGGATTCAAATAGTTGACTTACGATTAGAAAGATACGCTCTGTTGCTGGCTTTTTTTTTTTCGAAAAACACCCGTTCCGAGCAATTCTGACAAAGTTTTGAAGCACCCTTAAGCGATCATACTTATTTTTTTGAAAATCCATTTGGACAGGCAGCTAGAGCTTTATTTATAAACAGGTCGTGCCAGCTGACCTTGTACTGTAAAGTTAAAGAAAGGCAAAATTTTGTCATTGCGCCGTTTCCATGAACAATACGCACGGCAAAAGTTTACCAGCCTGACACTAGACAAT
Organism: Rhipicephalus microplus; assembly: GCF_013339725.1. Taxonomy (NCBI): domain Eukaryota; kingdom Metazoa; phylum Arthropoda; class Arachnida; order Ixodida; family Ixodidae; genus Rhipicephalus; species Rhipicephalus microplus. The sequence continues at coordinate 35,304 of NW_023611287.1, forward strand.
TCCGACTACTGCATGAGTAACTAAGTAAATAAAAATAAATGAACAATGATTGAGTTGATTGATTTGTGGGGTTTAACGTCCCAAAACCACCATATGTATATGAGAGACGCCGTAGTGGAGGGCTCTGGAAATTTCGACCACCTGGGGTTCTTTAACATGCACCCAAATCTGAGTACACGGGCCTACAACATTTCCGCCTCCATCAGAAATGCAGCCGCCACAGCTGGGATTTGATCCCGCGACCTGCGGGTCAGCAGCCGAGTACCTTAGCCACTAGACCACCGTGGCGGGGCAAATGAACAGACATGTACATTCAAATAAATAAATTCCCACTAAGAATGGCAAATTGATGAGAAAGTAGCAAGAATGGTATGTGAGATAATTGTGCAAAAAGAAGCAAAAGTACACAGATAAACTACCTACTTTTTATGTCCAGGTTCACAGAAACGATGTTACGAAACTTCCAGTACTAGCAGTCACATGGAACGTCGATTATATACCGATAAAAATGTTAACATAAGCATTGACGTACTGCTTCAGTCTTTACCATGGCATTATTTTTTCTTTAGTCTAGATAAAATTTCTATTTTCCTACTTGATAGAGCAATTTCAATTTGTGTGCCCTTCATTTTCGCAGTTCTTGACAACCACGGTACCCTCCGGAATAGTAGCTTTTTTGAAAGGTGTTGAAACAGAAACTAAAAAAAATCGTCTTGCTGCACATTTTATGGCAAGCGACAAATCTCTCCATAATGCGTTGACCTAGTTTTGTTATCGCTCGCGCACTCGCAGCTCGATAATTTATTTATTAACATTCAAGAACTGATTCACTGCCGCATCGGCCGCCTCATTCGCTACCGGTCAAAAATGTGGTTCGTGTATTGTCGGGCACTGCAAACGATTGGCGACCGAAAAAAAAACGGAGAGAATATATGTTACAAGTTAAAACCAGGCCGTAAACACGTAATGCAAATAATGTTGGCGCATAAAGCGTGCAAAAAGCAAAAACAAGTGATCTATCGCGATATTACGCTGCTGAAAGAAGCACAAAAGCAGCACGAATGTGAAAACGCGATGGTTCTGTCGTCAGTTTGTTTTCCGATGCTCTATATTGTCGTAATTTGTGAAATTACATTATTTTGAGAACTTGGGTATCGCAGAAACTGGACAGTTTTCCCCAACGTCATTCACTGTATGGTGTACGACAGTTGTCCTTTACAAGCTGTCCAGTGCCAAGGTATTATCGAGAACGAATACCAATAGAGGTTTCTTTGATGTGCCAATACCATGATACAATAAGTCCATAGAAAATCCTGAGATAAGAGCGAGTCGCCAATACTATTATGCAAGGGCGTGGGTTGAAACAAATGATGGCGTTTTTCGCAGTGTTGGCATATTTCTTTAAAAAAGAATTATGTTTATGAAGCCCCGCCCAGTGAATAGCAACGCCCGTTTAGACATCGCTGACAGAAAGTCGTATTGTTGACCCCATGCAATTCATATTAATGAAGATAACTTTCACGAGTCGATTGTCGTCAGTCTTTCCAAGAGTTTAATAAAGTGGAATATCTGCATTTAACATTAATCGTGGGCTCCTCAAATATCAAATAACACCTGAATATATACGCATGGTAAATTTGCGCAAAAAGTCACGTATGGTGGTTAAAAATGTCTCGCGAACAGAGTAACGCAGACTCTAAACACCAGTATCACTCCGCATGATGCCTCGCACTTTCTACTGTCACTTTTCTAAAGTCTAAACTTTTTTGAAAAAAAAAGCTTCTTTCCACTATTCTACGTGTTTGGCTTAATATAGTCCACTTTTTTTCAGGAGGTGTGTTTTTGACTTCTTAATGTAACTGCGGCAGAAACAATTTCAACCGAGGCCATGGGGGGCCGCTTGCTTTCCGGCCCACCACCGTGTAACTTGCTTTACCGACCACGCTACTGCTGTGATTAACGGCGCTGTCACCAACAGCAGCACGCTCCGCCGCATGCGACGCAGCAGATGTCTTCGTTGTAGAGACACACATACACGCACCACGCACACGCACGCACATACAAGTGATTACACACAGCTCAGGAGCAGGAACACACTCTGACGCATAAATGCTTACAAACAAAATGATCAAATGAATGCGTTAATTTACAAATGAGATAAAGTAATGGCCGGGCCAATATAAAGGTGCACATTTATTAGCGTAAGTTAATGAAGACACGGGTTCGAATCCCAGTCACAAGAGCCGCATTAAAATGCGCATCAAACGAATAGAGACCTATCAACTTAAATATAGGTTCCGAAGAACCTAAATTCGGGTAAAGAGTCTAATTTTCGTCAACACGATTTGATTTAGGTGCATGTTGAGTATTTTTTCCAGGAGCGAAAGTTATCTTGGAGTCACTCATATCGCGGCTTTAGGTGAATTTTTGTAAAGAGGGAAATGAACTACGTGGACAGATATGGAAATTATGTAGCACTCATTATGAACAGTAGATGCTACCAGATACAGAGACCCTTAGTTGCGTACTTACATGTCAAAAGAAATAAATTAGATTCCCTATTTCGCTTTGGTCCGGTGTAAAATAGCTGCGCGGCTCTCGATTCTACCATCGTCTGACGTTGCGGCAGTTCCACACGGATGAAAGATGAAGTTCTGGCTAATTCACTGACGCGAAACACGTTTTCTTTGACGATTTGCCTGAGCGAAATATACAGCAACATAAGTTCCATTTTCGAGAGGTCATGTCATGTGTTACAGTTACGTTCTTGCACTACTTATAATGAACTGCAAGAGCGAACATTTTCGTATTTTACAGGACATTCGATTTGTGTTTTCACGCTACCAGCATACACTCTAAGCCAAAAACGGCTGAAATGGGAGCAACGGCTGTTTTTGCTCCTTCAGACCGACTGTTACTCTCCGAAAAGACCAAGCGGAACAAGATGGCCGAGTTGTTCGAGATTGAGGGAGCAACTGTACTCATCTCAAGTTTGTAAGGGAGCAACGGAAGGAGGAACCGCTGTAAATGCTCTCGTCACGCAACGGTTACTTTCCGGCAGGACACCGCACACAAATATGCATGCCGCCCACATTGATATTTCATGGGCCAGATTATTGTTTGTTCTGTGTGCCAAACTTCACCAAACCAAAACAGTGATTTATTTTAGCATCCGCAGATAATGACATAGCAGCGCTGGCTGAACACAGAAGGCCTGAGAATACAGCAACGACAAGTACCTAACGCACGCAGCAGCAGAATGGAGAGTTGGCACGTCGAAGCGGACCGAACGCAGTAACACGTGCAAAACAACGATAAAAAAAAAAGCCTAGACACGCCGTTCGTCTGCGAAGGAAGGGCGTCAAAGTCGATCAAGCACCGAAACACGTGCATAAAGAGCCCCCCCCCCCTCCCCAGATATATCGGAGAAGAAAAAAAAAAGCGGACCCAGACGCGCTTTTCATCAGCCGTACACTTAGTAGCACGCTTCACCGTGTAGTTTAAGGGCAGAATGACAAATCTGCGCCCGCACGACAAGTGTGGCGCTAGTGTAGCAAGCGATGTAGTTTACAAAGTAATTTTTATTCAGTGTTTATGTTTACTAGCACTAAATGAAAATTGCACTCAATTTTTTATATTTAATTATGAGTTTTAGTGTACCTCAGTTTTTTTTATAAGTGTATTAGGAGAACACACTGAAAGCATAGCACTGACGACTGTGCTGCCACTGCTCGACGTTTTTTCTTTTTTCCGGCGCAACTAGGTTCGCGTTCGCACTACTCATATTCATATGGTCTGTGGTCGGCGAGCACATGGACATGCGAGCTTGTGAGCTATGTTTTGATCGTGTGTGTGTGTCGCAGATTTGCGTATCTACTTATTCGTGATGAAGGTTAGTGTATATTCATCTTTATGGAGTGCGAAGTTGTTGTGGATTTTGCTGCTGGGTGGAACAAACACATCGTAAACGTCTTCAGTTATCTGCAAGCCTGTTCGCTCGTCGGACAAAGGACTGTGCATGCATCAGCGTGCAGGTGAGTGGCATTTCCAGCAACATTTAATGCTCTTACAATACATTGTTGAGTGGTTGCGCTATTAAAAGAGAAATTATTTGCTCTTTCTTATTTACCGTATCCATTGTTAGCCGTATCGGACTAAATTGCCGCTATTATTACCGCCTGCATACCCTCTTGCTTCCCCTGTCACCACTGCAGTGCCAGTGTACTTTTGCAGTTGAAAGTTCATTTCCTCAACACTATCTCGCTTGAAAAAACATTGGGGCGGGGTTGTAGCTGCCTTCATACTGGCACTTTTCTACCATTGGCTTTATGTAACGTTAACGGCTGAGTGTTGGGGCCTTGGGCCGCATTTTTTAGAGCTGTAAAGTGTATGTAAATCTGTAAGTGAACAAATCATTGTCGCATCACTTCACTGGCATAGCCAGGCGGTTCCGCACAGAATTTTTTTAGGCCGGGCGTAGGGAGCCCATAATGACGACCATATTCGCTTGCCCCGCCTATTCAGATAAGTGGACCCCCCCCCCCTCCCCGCACGCCTAAAAAAAAAAAAAACATCTGCCCGCATCACTGCGTCACTTGCTTCACCTCTGCGCTGAACGTACTATTTTATAAGCGCACCATCAAGCGAGCAGTTTACATATGGACAGAACAATTGGAGGAGGAATGACCCAAATCTTTCAGATTTCTTTAGTGATGCAAAACCTTCGCAAAGCTGAATATTGTAAAAGACAATCATAAATGCTGTATGCTCTTGTTAGCGTTGTCATTATTCTGCATCATGAAATCTTTATGCACTGTGAAAACTTGGCATGCCGTTGAAGTCACATATCGGCGTTAATACCAATCGACGAAAATTTCGACAACCTCAATAATGGCGTTTGGGATTTGCCGCATGCACATAAATAGGCTGATTCACACTTGGCTGTTCTTAACCTGACTTCACTGCTACCAAATGAAACAATATTTGATGCAAGTCTTTACTACTTTTTTTCAGGGATATGACACAAATTTGGTTATACTGCAGATAAGGATGCTTCCAACGATGCTAAAGTACAGAAAGCAAGTGAATTTTGGTAAGTGTAGACTTTTTGTACCTTGTATATGAAAGCATCGCTTTTTAGGGGCAAACTGTGCATGTGTTGGCCAGAGAATAGTTCATCATGCCACATGGTTACGCTGGCACTGACAATATGACATGGCTCCGCTGGCCCGTATGTGTGCTCACACTGATACTGTTAAGATAAAATGTTTATGTTTTCATTGCAGGGATTGCTGTTTGTACTAGAAAGCCAACTGCCAAAAATTGTTTACGCTGGTACTCCTAAAAGTACGCTTTCCCTATTTACATGGATTTTGGCTTGCACAAAGCATAACACTTGGGCCTAGATTCACAAAGCTGTCCATGCGCAGGCCTTCATAACTGCAATACTTGACTTGCCTTTACCCTGTTTTCTGTAGATGTTTCGTGGGTTTAAAAGTGCCACAGCATGTTGACCTCCCCCACTCTGAAAAATTCGCATTCAAAGTTCTGCAAGAGTGGGCTTAACTTTCTTGTGCACCTCCTTGCTGTTCCAAGATCCTGAAGTGTTATGCTCTTACTAGAGGTGGCAGAGTTTCTAACGTTTTTATTTCCATCACATTGACCAAGTATGTGATCTTGGCTTGACTGGTAGCACATCCTCAACAAATGTCTTTGTGGCACATGTAGAAGGCAGTACAAAATAAATAGGCAGACATTCACACCAGGAGCTAACTTCTAATAATTCTTTTTTTTTTTGGAAACCACGGTGCGCTTATTCCAATTTGTCTAACAAAGCAGTAACCTGTTTGGCTGTGAACCAACAAGACGTTGAACTAATGAAAGCTTCACATCTTGTTGCTCTCAGATATATATGTATTGGCAAGCTATCTGTGACACTGTCAAACAAAGAATCGGAATATCTGTGCATGCCTTAAGATATATTGCTTCTTTCACATATCTCGTGGCTGTGACTCGACAACCGAGTGAACAAATGCACCCTAGTTTACTAAATTTAAAGCATTTTTGAAGGTAGCACGATCCACATTTTTTTGTCTATAGTTTTGTCCAGCTGTTTGCGTCGGGTACAAAGAAATATACTGAAGATGATCATGTAGCCTCTGCAAATGGTTGCTTTCAAGCAGGCTTTGCATGCTTGGCTTGTGCCTAGCTCGTGGCGGTATTGCACAATTCAAGACGCAGCAGCGTATGATAGAACAGTAGAATCGAGAGCAACTATGTGCACGAGCTAAATAAGTATTTTAACATGAGCGAACGGTATGTGTTATTTGCCACACACATGATCTCACTTAGAATGCCCATTGGTGAATGGGCTCATAGAAATGTCACTCAGCTGTGTATAGGAAACAAGTTAACTGAACCTAAGGGTATCTTTAACTGCGACAAATATGCCTTGTTGAGGTGCTGCTCATTTTCTTCCAGAATATTTCTGTCTGAGACATCATGTGAAGAGCGTCTACCACATCAGCATTTATATGGCTTGCCAAGTAACGTTTGGCCGAACCTTCCTTTTTTTTAACATTTCGTTTTGCAGTAGACATCCTAGAATGTAAGCGCTGCTGCAGTGTGTGTGACTCATTGTTATGTATTGATTCTGGCATGTTTAACGTCACACTTCTAATTTTTTTTCTTGCAGCAATGAGATGCTTCCGATATGCCTGCGGTGATATTCCGCTGCGCTAGCCTGATGGAAACACCAGCTGCGAAACTTGAGTTCTTCAGGATTGGAGAAGTTGCCCTTCTCTGACCAATGATGACACAGACTGCCCTATGCTAGAAATTCAAGATTGTATTCACGGATCACGCAGAAAGCCTTTGATGTATTGTGGTGCTTGTTTAGTGCTGGCTGTGGTGTGGCGAAGTCTACTTTTACGTGTGCTCACACGTCGCCTCATAAAAAGAACAATAAAGCATTTATTTTCTTTTCAATATTGTCCACTTTTTGTGTTAGAAGCACCCAAGCAGTGCTCTTCCAAGGAGCTCTCGCCATGTGTTAAGCGTGTGACAAGCATACTCGAGATAGTCATTTCCACAAGGAGTAACTGGAAGCATGTGCAGTTGGTTTTCAGAGAGTAACTACGAACACGTGGGAGGAACGGTAAAGAGTAACTGTTGCTCTTAGAAGAGCAACTGGTGGGAGTAATGGTTGGTCCGCAGGGAGCAACTGGTGGGAGTAACTGTTGGTCCACAGGGAGTAACTGGAGCGAGTAACTGTTCATCCCCCGAAGGAGGAGCTGAAAGGAGAGCAACGGTTCGTCCCTCAGCAGTAACTCCTTTTAGGGGAGTAATGGGAGTGGCAATGCAATAGCTCCCTGAAAGGAGCAACCCATATACCCCTGTTGCTCCCTTTTGGCTTAGAGTGTATTTCATTTCTTTAGAACTTTCTCTGCCGAGGCCGAGCTGAACTCATCCACAGAGCTTGTACTGCTCCTGCACCGAAGACACAGTTAAGACACCCTCATCTATTTAGCTGTGCTTCCTTCGGATTCAATGGACAACAATGTAATAAAATTTAAAAACACGATTGATTGATTGATTGATATGTGGGGTTTAACGTCCCAAAACCACTATATGATTATGAGAGACGCCGTAGTGGAGGGCTCCGGAAATTTCGACCACCTGGGGTTCTTTAACGTGCACCCAAATCTGAGCACACGGGCCTACAACATTTCCGCCTCCATCGGAAATGCAGCCGCCGCAGCCGGGATTTGAACCCGCGACCTGCGGGTCAGCAGCCGAGTACCTTAGCCACTAGACAATTTAAAAACACGTTGAAAGTGAATATTTTAAACGAGCAAGAACATGATTTATGATAACAGAATAGGAAATGAAACCATTCTCTCCGTGCATCTGCCAGAACAGCTTCTTTGAGAAAAAAAGATGCCGTGCATGGTTTGTCGAAGTTTTGCGAAATTAGGAATTTCAGTTTTTCTGTGATTGTGGCAGTATCTATACACATAGCAGCATAGGGTCTCTAAATTATCAAACAAAATCAAATCAAACCGAGTTTATTCATATCTCAATGAAAGGAAACATAGGAGTTGTCCCTAGAAGCTACTACAATGAGTAGCTTGAACAGACTACGGCCTCTTTTGCTTAGAACAGCAGCACGCAGTGAGTAGGACGAATTATAAAATTTAACAGGTTGCAAGGTATGCAACAGTTCTTGGCACATATTGGTGGAAACTGCAGAACATTGGTATAACAACGAAAAAAATCAAGCATGAAATAGTTTTGGCTAGATGAGAAAACGTATTAAGAAAATAACAAAACATAAGATAACCCCATCGCGAACCTTGAAAGGATGTGTACAAATAAGGGTTGTGATATTATGAACAACACTGTGACTTATTTACATACAAATATCACGGAGCTTCCTCTATGTCTTTCCTTCCCCTCTCCCCTTCCCCAGTGCAGGGGTGCCTTCCGGGACTCAGCCCTGGTTAACCTGCCTGCCTTTCTCCTTGTGTTCTCCCTCTCTCCTTTATTGATAACTTTTCAATATTAATGCCATTTGTTCTCTGCAACTGGTTTAACTGTGATGGTATATGTTAACGAGCCATTTGCTCCCCATAGTTAGTGCGACATCGTACCACTTGCTACTTTGCTGAGTTTCAGGTGTTCTATGCTACCATATTCGTTTTAAGCTTGCCCAAGTTTTTTAGGCCTTGTCTTGGTTTTTGTGCATTGTTTATAGTAAAGACATATTCTGTATTCATATAGTGATAGAACTCAAACAATTCGTGGGATGGAATCCCGGCTGTGGCGGCTGCATTTAAGATGGAGGCGGAAATGTTGTAGGCCCGTGTGCCTGGATCTGGCGGAAATTTAAAGAACCCCTAGTGGTCAAAACTTCTGGAGCCCTCCACTACGGCGTCTCTACTATTCACATGGCGGTTTCGGGACGTTAAACCCCACATATCATTCAATCAACTCAAACAATGCACAATTTCGCAAACGACTCAGTTGTATGTCGTTTGCGCACCTCTCATGAAATGCTCATGTTGAGGCAACAGCCAGTAAGGCTTTAAGAGCTCTAGGATATATTAAACGACATTTGCACTCTGCTAACCAATCCACCAAACTTCTCGCATACACAACCTGAGTTCGCTCGAAAATGGAATACGCCGCCCTTATTTGGAATCCAAACCAGCATTACCTTATTCATAAACTTGAGGCCATTCAAAACAAAGCAGCCTGCTTTATCACAGGAAAATATTCTCGGCTATATGGCATAACAGCTTTTAAAACATCGTTGAAGTTACCGACTCTAGAAATACGTAGGCTTATCGCACTGCTGTCTCATTTCCACAAGCTTTATTTCGGTGAGTCATCTTTTTACAATCTCAGATTAAACCAGCTCATCGCATTTTTCCACGAGTGGATCATGCTTACAAAATACAGCCCATGTTTGCCCGTACTAACTTCCTTCGTGACTCACCATTGTTTCTTGCGATTTATCATTGGAATAAACTACCAAGTGATGTTGTAACTGTGCGTGATCACGACACGTTTGTCCGCAAATTAATGAAGATGTGGAATGTAGAACCGTACCATTTTGTGGCTTTCTTTCGTTTAGTCTAGTGCCAATATTACATCAGTTATCGCGCACACCGTTTCATGCCATACTGAGTGCTGCGTTACTATGTCTTCCGTGGTGCACAATTTGTTTCTGCATTTACCTTTTTAATAATTTTTCGTGCTCTGTGTAAATATTTCTTTTTTGCACATGGCCCTGCTGTATTGTAACTACCTCCCCCCCCTATGTAATGCCCCAATGGGCTTTTAGGGTATATGAATTTATAAATAAATATGTGACAAATGGGCCACCTTGCAATAATTTGTTTTGTAGTAGAAATATTTTCAGGATATTTGCATCTGTGGTTGTAACCCACACAGGAGCATCATACTTGAGAGTAGAAAAAAGAAGCGAGTTGTAGAGAAGTAGATTTACTGTAACCGATAACGATGCACTGCATCGCTTCAAAAGTTCTATACTTCGCGATGAATTTTAACCAAGAAAACAACGTGTGCATCCCAAGACATTGTTGCGGAAAAATATATGGCTAGGGTTTAAGAGAATGGACGTATTCAACTGGCGCATCATCATTAAAAAGTGGATATGTAAGACATTCTTTATGACGAGAATGAAACATCAGGCTCGTGCGACGACAGCGTTTTGACGTAACGGCAGTGCACGTCTTGTCGATGTAAACAAACCCCCGAGGTGAGTCCTACGTTAGTTTTCACAGACTCGCTCTCTGTGTCTAATTCATTTTTGAAATATTGAGAAGCTATTTTCTGCACTCGACTCTGAAATAATTAAGGCTCTTTTCGGCGTATAGTGCAGTGAAGCACATCAGCTACATCCTCTGCAAATATATATATATATATATATATATATATATATATATATATATATATATATATATAATATTTATTTCGTGTGTGTGTTTTGCAAATAAGGTGCCTTTTATTAATTTTACAGATGTTTCAAAGCACGTAGCACCAGATATCTAAATGCAAATTTTGTATTTTAGCAATGTTGCAGGCCAGAAAACTAATTAGGAGTAACGTTAAATGCCAATATTCCTTAGCAAACTAAGGTCTGTTGTACCGTTTCTATCTATCTATCTATCTATCTATCTATCTATCTATCTATCTATCTATCTATCTATCTATCTATCTATCTGTCTGTCTATCTATCTATCTATCTATCTATCTATCTATCTATCTATCTATCTATCTATCTATCTATCTATCTATCTATCTATCTAGTCTATCTATCTGCCAGCTAGATAGCAAGGGGGGGAAGACATTTGCTCTATTCATAGCGAACTCTTAAGTTGTCTCGATAAGTTTCACCAATTATCTAGCATTCACCGAACATCTCGCATGGTAAGAAAGAAAGAAAGAAAGAAAGAGAGAAAGAAAGGAACGAAAAAGAAAGAAAGGAAGAAAGGAAGAGAGAAAAAAAGCGAATAAGCGCACTCGACTTACGATTCGGCACACCCCTCGCTAAGGGGAAAAACGGGTCCTTGAAGCTCCATGTGAGTCAGATGTCTTGAACGTCGTGCAGTTAATTTTATGCCTCGGCTCATTTCTCTCGTCCATAATAGGCTGTCCTAAACGTGAGAAAATGATAGCAAAACGCCGCACCACTTTAACAGCCGTATATCTTGACGGGGGAACAACAGAGCGATATTTGAGGCGTTCGCAGCGAGGACACTGCCAGAATGGTCGACGTTGTCCCTTCCTCCCATCTTTTATACGAAGCTCAGAAGTGCCAATTGCAAAAAAAAAGAAGATTCCACGTTGCCAATTTAATGGACACTCTATCGAGACTTTTTACAGCAATGGCACTTGGCGCATTTCTTATTTTTTTCAGTAGGGCTTTAGTGCTTAAAGGATGGCACGAGTCGGGTCAGGGGTCGCTTTACAAATTCCCGTGTCGGTGGCCTCACGGTTTAAGTGCGACAATCGCCAATGGTGCGTGTCCCGTTTGCCAAAGAGGCTCCGAAACAGGAGCATGAACGGTTTGATACACGCTTAGACTGAAAGTAAACGACTTAGCCACAGGATTGGGGCCGCAAATACCCTTCTTTATTATACAGAATATAGACAATTTTATGATTTAATGCAGAAACAATACAAAAAACTGTGCGCAGCCTACGCAAGAGATTAGTTTGAATGAGCAATGGCACATTAAAAAAAGTACAGACAGTTCCTTGGTAACGATCGCTGACCTTTATCGTCATTTATTGCCTTCTCAGAGGAAACGCCTGAAAGCGTGGTATAAAAAAATAAGAGATAAAAGTAAACAGACAAAAAATGGAACGCAAAAGAGTTATCAAGAAATATTAGAGCGCATTCGGAGACGTATTCAGCCGCAATTAAACTTTCATTCTGCTTTTTTTTGTTTTCTTACCTTCAGCATATTAGTGATGCACTGCGACATTATAAGAGTTTTGGTGAGATGTTTTGCTTTTCACACAGCCAGAGTAGCTGAACGCATGTGGCTTACATAAAGCGTTTAGAGAGTGACCTATAATGCAGCTGTTAATTTACTAGGCATATATTAACTTGGATAGTGACCAACCCTTTTGAAAACACGAAAACGATGTCAGACGTGAGACTATAGACATAGGACAGTGCCATGGTAGGTTTCTTAAACACGATAGTCCTTCTTGCGATACTTGAACGCATGTCTTTGTCTGTGCCCGAGTTTATAATAAACTGTGAGCGTTTTAGAGCACTATGCACACTCTACTCTGGCAGAGGCTTGAGTTGTACACATTAGGCATGTGAGCATCTCGCTTAGCACGCACAGACCAAAACCTGTCTGTCTGTCCTTCTATCTCTCTGTCAAACGATTAAGCGCCCCGATTACAGCTCAAGCACTTGCTGAATTCCCTGAAAACTTGAACTGGTTTGCGTTCATACTTGTGAACACTACTGATAAAAAAAGCAAATATTACGCTAAACTGAGGCACAGCATCAATACGTGAGCATTAGGCGGTGTGTTTCTTTGCTAGAAAATACATAGATACGCACTTTTAAAAAACCTGGTGTTTCTTATGCTGCGCTGAAAATGCAACGATATGCCCGAAAGAAGGCCTGCAGAAGGCTATCATATTTCGACATTTACAGCGACGCACACAGATGCACAGCCTAAATGCAACGCTATGCACACACATTTAGAGCCTTCCCATTTTGTTCCCACCGCAGACAGTAAAAACAAGCACAAGCAAAGCTTGTTCAAATTTAGTTAGCCTCATTCCGTGTTATTGTACAGCAGCAGTTTTAATTGATATTAGGTAGCAGCCAGTTTTTCGTTATTACCCATGATGTATTTTGCTGCACCGAGAACATTTTGATTACACCATATAAACAAACCATTGCTTTCTTCCCACCAAGACAGTTTAAATACTGTAAGAGACGGATCATTCCAAAATAGCGTATACACGTGTAGATGCCAAAAAATAAAATTGTTGAGGTTAGACATAGGTCACCCAAAAATCATGACAATGTAATCACCCGTTATCCGCCATGCTGTCGAGGTAGTGGGTATCTTTCTTTGATTTGATGTCCCGTCATTACAAGTCTACGAGCGATGATCCCACTTGCATCCTTCCTTGAAGCTGCAAGATGACCTCTCCTCCCACGTTTGACGTCCGCCTAATCAAGCTCGCGACGCAGAGTCTTCGGCGTGGTGCCACCTAGTGTATGTGTTATCCTGTACATTTACCTAGCGCGATGACGCGAAGTTAGGAAAATAATATTAGAGAGTGAGATCACGTGATGTCGCGAAAAGGTTGCTATATTTGAAATGCATGCACTTACACCTGATTGGTCGAAGCGAGGTTGCATGATCTGCTGGCTTAGCTAATGACACTTACCCGCTGAGAGTTTTCTGCGGACGCCGACTACTGGTACAACAGTAAGACATCTTCACTGCCGACATATAGGCTTCATAACTGCTCTTCCTGCACACTAAGTGTTTCTCCATTCAAGAGGCGATACTTGAGATTTATGTCTGGTGTAAGGCACGAAGGCCGGAGCAGAAAATCTTATTGAAAACGTAGATATAAGAACGAAGGCACGATCACAGGCGTCTTAATTTCGTCCTCACTACCATTTTGGATGAGATCAACGCATAAAATTTTGCTCAGAGACTTGCATGGTGCACTGAAACAGTATGATGACTGAATAATGTAATTTTCTTAGCAATATACACTCCAGCATTTGTTAAAAATATTAACGTTTTATCAATTCATAAAAACAAGGCTCGTATGCATATGGCTCACAAAACGAAGAAAAAAACATGGGGCTCTCCAAGTGCTTTTCACATATTATCGTATTATTTTGTTATGAGTTAGCAATAATAAATTCCTGCATTTGTATCAGAATACTGCTTATTGTCACTCGTAGGAGACCTTTTCAACAAATCATGGCGCAGTACCCAACACTAGAAAACACTTTGATTCCCAGTATTGCCCTAGAGCAGAAACGCTAAAGGTATCTTTTTTTTTCGCAAACGCGCCCTGCTATATAACAGTTATAGTGCCTTCTGTGGATAGAAACAAATACTGCTTGGAGTCTTGACCTTTAAACGATTATGTAGAGGTGGCAGCATCGCGTTTATTTTGTGTTTTGCTCGAGCGTCTCAGGTGACTAATTTTATTCGATGACAGAGCTATAGGAAGCTTCTGCGAGGCCTGGTTAGATTTCAATTCGATCAAAAGGGCCTGTAGAACATTGATCACTACGTTGAATGAAGTGGCCGCAAGGTACGTTGCAAAAATATTCCCGCCAAAAGTGAACTAGCTATCCTCCACCTCCTCCAGCCAAAAGTGTTGTTGCTCAAGAGCAACAGTGAGTCTACGTGGTGGTGTTAAGCAGATATAATAGTATATGCTTGTGTTAATTTTCTCTTGAGAAGAATGGTAAGCCAAGGTATCAAATAATAATAGTTGTACGAGGTATGATAATAGTTAGTCACAAGGCCATATTTTTTTGTCTGTCATGCATAGATGGCAAAGTCAAAAGAAAAAAAGACACTGGTTTCCGTGGAACACGCAGCACTGTCATATCAACTGGATGGAAGAGGAGCTTTTCTAGAGCGCATTGTAAACTACCTTCGCGTGGCTACTACCAGTACACCAGCAAGGCACACCCACGCGATAAATCATCATAGTTTTTGCAATGTAGGAAGCCACCTTCCATGCCATTACTCTTCATCTTGCGGAGAAACGAGGTACCCGCTACACATCTGTAAGGCTTTATGTCAAGTTTATTTATGCTTTTGCTCTTGACGATAACGAGTGATAGCTGAGTCTTCTGCAATGGGTTGGAAGTTGTAAGTGAGCGACTCGTTAGACAATTAGCAATATGGTACGCCTTGTTATCCCAGTTTTTCACCACGAGATCACGTGAATTCTGGCCCCAGTGCAGTAAAAAAACAACACACGCAAGTTCTGCAAGTTCAGGTATTCAATTCCGAACCGCTGTAAGCAGAATATGTACACACGTATAATTCTTAGCGAAAACTGCTCCTATAGATTCCATTTGAAGTAATACCACATGTTTCTAATGTTGCTCAGGAGCAACAACTGATTGCTCGCCGATAAACATAATTTTTTGAACACGAAAGAGTTTTATGCCAGGGTGTACCACGGCTCTGCTGTTCTACTTCCGTCACGAGGTGACGTTGAAAATATATACCAAGAGATTGAAAATAAAATAAAATCAGAAGGCAAACATTTGTCGTGCGGGATCAAACGAGCAGTCTTTCAATTCTCAGCGCACCGCTAACCACCGCACCACGAAACGTTCGTTGCGTGGAGTGCTGACGGCAAGCTATTTATATACACCATACACAGTTTGCAGTCCTCAGAGTTTCGAAGTTTTAGGGCGTTTTTCGTTATCAGGGGCGAGGTAGTGGGACGAGCTCGCATTGGGCGCGCTCTAAAGATCGTCGCCTCCACGAAGCGGCGCGTCCGTGAAGCGTGGTCTCTCCTGTGCACGTGCTGAAGAAACTAGTAATTAGGGAAAGGACGAAGGTCACTTCGGGCGCTGCCGTGGCCGTGTTTCCGAAAAGAGCCAGCTGTTGACACACGACGCAGGAAGAAGTGTGACAGTTCACACTTGTACTCTGTGTACTTGTGCGCTCGTTTTGTGCGTCTTTCTCTCTGTTTCAACAGCACGCTTTAGACGTCGAGCTGTGAACCTTGTTTTAGTCCGAACTCGTCCTGTGTATGCTGATTGTGTATACCGCTCTTGTCCTGTGGATGCTAAGTTTCGAGCTGCTTGCCGTTCTTAACGATACTTTGCAATGTGTTGCTGTGGTTGAGACAGTGCACAAATTACACTCAACTACCTCCGTAAAAAAAAAAAAAAACGTTTCACTTTCGTGTTCAACCGATTCCTGTATAGCTACGCTATAGCTATATACGTTTTCTGACAATGTAATCGGCATATGTGGACCTTTCTTGATGCAAGCCAAAGTTTTCTTGATGCTGAGTATTGAAAAAAAGTTTGGGCATAATACGGTTAACTAACCTTGCAGCGCGAAATTGGCGTCGACAAAAGAAGATACGACTAGCCTTTAGCTCAAACACTGAAGATCAAAAAGGGCTTGATGTGCACGACAATTCGGGGAAATAGTGAATAATGTACTCAGCTACCGACCCGGAAGTCATGGGTTATTTCCGGCCATGGCGGTCACATTCCGATGGAGGCGAAACGTTAGAGGCCTGTTTACTCTGTTGTAAGTGCTCGCAAGAAACACAAAATGCTCGAAATTTCCGGTGCATTCTACTGTGGCATCTCTCATACTCATATGATAATCTTGGAATGTAAAACCCCAGATATTATTGATGTGCACCGCGTCATTTGGAGTAGGAAGGTCTAGCGGCAATAAAATAATTTCAATGTCAATAACACACTCTCAAAATTGACTGCTTGAAAAAAAAAAAACTAGCCACTTGTGCCTACTAAACCGGCTTTTGTTTAGTGTTGACAGGCAGAGAAATCATATAGTTGACCATTTACTGCTAAATACGCAGATTGGCTGGCCTTGAACTAAGATAGAAAATGCATACCTGGTTTGCGCACTGCTGGAAAAAAAAACTCAAAGCGCACTGCACATTAGTTTTAGGAAACAATATTATGAGAACGATGGAAAATATTCAGTTTCCGTCAAAAGCGTGATGAATAAAATTAAAGTCACGTTTCATTGTTTGTTCAGCTTTATTGTAATGACAATCATACAGACATATTTTTTAATCGTTCTCGTGAGTTTAAGAAGTGATTAGTAGAGGTTTAGTTTCACTGAAAGCGGCAATTTTACTGTCGAACGGTGCCAAATGAATGGCGCGGGATGCCACTTCATATGTCTGACGAGACGAAGCTGTAAATTAAGATTCATATCTCAAGTAGGAGAAGGAGCAGTGCTTTGACTTGACTTGGGCTGGTTGTTGCGGCATTCTCGCGCAGTTGGTGCCGCGTATCATTTTCGCATGAAATGCATGAGACAATCAGGACAAAGAAAATAATAGGTTGTGCATGCTTGCATTCCTCTCCATTTCTTTAACCACCAACGCCTTTCACTATACGCTACTGCATTAGTATGTAGACTTAGCATTATTGGTGTCACGGTAATGCTGGTGTGGCCAAAGTAACGTAACTCGCCCAACATTTATAACTTCGCGTTGGCATTTGCGGTTTTCACACTTATGAATGTAGTAAGCGTGTGGTTGAACAAGAGAAAAAGACCTCAATGCCATCAGATATTTTAAGAAGTGCTCTTTCTTGGCTAACTTGCCAATTTACAATTTATTATAATAATTGTGGCGCCACTCAGACCACGACAGAAAAAAGGAGACAAAGTAGGCCAATAATTGGCACCTTATTCTGTCTCCTCCTTTTTCTTTCCTTGTCGGACTCAAAAAAATAATATATTCAGATATTTTAAGATGTCCGGTAGATTAAGTTGATTGCACGCTTCAGCTAAGCCTAACGTCAGATGCTGTGCTTCAGGAATTGTTCAGAATACATAGCTTCGGCTTCTGTGTAACAAGTGCTTTTTTCCTTGCTGCAGTGACAGATTTCGAGCTTCCTAGAGCCCATTGTATACTGAACTCCAATCGTTTTTGAAGCCGAGTCGTCTTACTCCTGACTACGTCACAATCCAAGGTTTATTTAGCGCCATGGAAACAGCGGTTTTCAGGCCTGTACTTGAAATTCAGGCTGATCTGTGCGGGATGCGACCGAACATTGAAGGGAAGTGATGCGTGAAGCGTTGCGTTAACGCCGGAGGCAGTTTGACGTAACTGAGCCAATCAACAGTTTTTCTAACCCTTAGGACATGAACTTGTGACAGAAAGGAGGAACGAATGCCATGGCACTTGTGTGTCAATGCGGAAAGTGGTTCTTGTCAGTGACTAGGCACTGTCCTACAAGTGCAGCATTCCTCTAATAAGAACAAAAAAAAAGGAATTAACGGCACGGGCCAGTACAGTGGTATGTACACAGACAGTCTGGCTGGTTATGCGGTAGCGATGAAAATATGGTGACCGCGAAAGTTGCGCTTATTTAACGAAAGCTCCAGAACCAAACCAGAACCACACGCGCGATCAGCGAAGCGTGAATTACTTCATCACCGTGTAGGCACTCTGTGGCGTGCCGCTCGGCTGAGCTCAACAAGGTGCACGAACGCTGTGGCCTTCGTTCGCCAATCAGCGAAGCGGAGGGACTATGCAGTACATAAAGACAAGTACCGCAGGGAAGCCATAATAGAGGGGGGACTCCCGAGAGCACCAACCAGACCGAATGTCCCCTTACATCTGGCTGCGTTGATGACCCACACTGCCTTTCCTGCAGGGCTTCAGTGTACTAACGCGAAACCCAGTCAGCCACGTTCGCTTTCACCGCACGCTTCCATTCCCTCCTCTGTGTGGTGGCCACCGTTGAATAGCAGTCATTAGGAGAATAAGCGGCCGTAATTTTCAGCTGTCCCGTCCGGTGAAGCCGGTCGTGCGCGAGGTGCGCGCTTGTGGCGCTGTACCTCTCGTCTACACCTGTGTTTCAGCCCAGTGGACGTTCATGAGTGGCGGTGGTTGCGGCCTTCACCGTCGTTCGTTCGATGAAGGTTTGTGTGCTCGACGCGCGGCTGTAAAGCTGAACGGCTCTTATGGTAGCCAGCCGTTGCCTGTGTATTTATTCAGTGCCGCTGCTTTACCACTCACGTGTAACGTCTCAATAAGTTCGCGTGCAGTCTTTCGCTTATCTCCGATTATTGCTTTTGCACTTAACTAGGATGACGCGCCAAGCGAAGGCGAAGTCCAACGTTCCTACACAACGTAGCACCAATGATTTGCCAGAGGGTCGCTGTTAGCAAGAACTAGTTAAAAAAGAACGATGACTGCATGAAGTCACGTTATCTACACAACATTGAAGCTTCACGGGCAATATCACTGGGATTTTTCATGTACCTCTCCTGGCTATGGCTTGCTGAAGAGTGAAGAGCATATATATATATATATATATATATATATATATATATATATATATATTATTATTACGATGAACTAACCTTAGTTAAACATGGGCTTATGAGAAAGCAGTAATAGCTGCCGCACCGAGACCGGTACGCGTGTAAGACAAGCGCTCCTGGCACAGCTATTCCTTTGCCCTCTTTGCCGTTTTATAGTAGCAATCTATGAAGTCATGAGTTTAATGGAACTGACGAATACATTGTATCGTTAGCGAAATACACCGTACGCGCCCTGTATTGTGTCATAGCAGAGTATTAGTAAGCGGTCATGGTACTGAGGCATAGTTTCACGCTGAATTATGCGTGTTCTCATTGCCTGATGAATCTGCGCAATGCGGACTGCGGAAGTTTCATCGATTGTTGCTCAAGACACGCAGTCTAGTGGATAGTCATAATGCCTCCGCTACGTCCAGATGGCATGTCATGCGTACGTGAGGTCATAGGGAAACAGAAATCGTCCAGTCTATCAGGTAATGCATTAATAAAGGAAATGAAAAACTAAGAAAATTTTAAATAGATTTTTCGTCACACACACACATATATATATATATATGCCCTGCTGTGTTTAAAACCCATTAAAAACAAGATAAATAGCATAACAAGTACCTGAAGTTCATTCGCAGTGCGTCGATTTATATTAAAACACGATACAGGCTGAAACCATTTTCGATGAGTAGTAGGAACATGTAGGACGACAAGATGCACAATACGAATCAACATTGTATTTTTTCCTCTACGTCCATTCGCCAGCCGAAGTGCACTACGTTGGGAAGAATAGGATCTAGCACCGATCTTTGTTCTTATGCGTGAGGCTCAAGAAGATTGCTTCAAGATCATCAAGAAGGGGGATTAAGAGAGGGTCAATTGGGAAGATGTCTGAGAAATTGGCTCATAAATATTCGCCATCCCTTCCAGCAAACAGTAACTTTTGGCAACCTCCATGCACTGCAGGCAATGTGGGCCTAGCCTATTCTTCAAAAAAAAAAAACTGCAGTTTTGACGAAGTAAAAAAAAAAGACCACACGCCAAATATGGCAAGCCTAGCTCCCACACATCGAACCAGCAAACCGCATGCCTAAGTTCCTGCATCCCTGTGCAAAGCCCAGCGAGAACTTGATTGATCAGATGCAACATCTAGCATTAAAACCAGCCTATTATCGGGGAATAACTTAACGAAATCTTGTAATATTCAGCATTCAATTCACGTGAAGCTTCAGACGACAGTTTGGCATGATTGTCGTCACCCGCTTCATTATAACAACGTCTCCTCTATTTTATTATTGCCAGCCGGATGCGCCCAACATAGCTGTTCGCCACTCTTCGCCCATCGACATGCCTTCGCGGGTGCTTCATGGTCGCGGGGGAGAAAAGCTCTCGTGCAGTGCCTCACGCTGGAAATCATGTGAAGTAAACTTTTGTTTAGTTCTGTACAGATTCGTAGGGCGGCGTGTTGCATTCAGTGTGCTCACAATGTTGGCGGTCACGCTGGCTTTGTAAAAGATACGGGGCTTCGGGAGAGAGTGTCACTGTTCGTGGCGCTATGCGGGCAATCAATGGCGAAGCGTCACTGCAATGCTACACCATGCGCTGTGCTGTGATGTGGTGGAGGAATTTTTACGGGCCACACACACAAAAAAGCACGAAGGAACAAATATTGCAGACGTATGATATTGGAATAAGAAGCACGCGTGTCGCATCTACGGAAGAAAGCGTTCGGAAGCACATTTGGCACAAGCGCCTATCCTGTAGCGTCGCATCGCGACCAATTACAGAACTAATGTGGGCCGAGGGCTCCCGTTGAGAAGCACGCGTTTGGACTGGCATTGAAAGGAATAAAAAAGGCGTCGATTATAGACTCCTCTGTCCGTATTTTGTTCAACGTCCATGACTTTCCTTTTCGGGGTGAAACTTCTTATAACGACACCTGTTCGTCCCTCATAGCCGTTGTAGTGTGTAACAAGTACAACATTTTCACCTCCAAGGTGCTGCCGGTGGGAGGTTTCTTCTCTGTGTTGTTGAATAATAAAAATAGTGCTCAATTTACATGCCAAGGGCTGCTAATGGGGAACGAGAAACAGGAGCATTCGGCTTTTAGTTAACGCGCACGCTGCGATCCCTATTAGCAGCCATTGGCATGTACATTGAGCACTGTCTGACAAGAAAGGGTTGCTACGTTATACTCTCCGGGTGTAACCTCCTTAGTTTTAGAGAGGTTTAGCGAGCGTTGAGCCGCAGTGCCATGAATACATTGAACTACATGGTATATATTATGAACTCGAGGTGGTAAAAGGTGGGAAGTATATAAGAGGCGCAAGCCGTAAGAAAATAAAGCCGAATTCTCCTGTTTCTCATTTCCCATTAGCAGCCATTGACATGTACATTGAGAACTATCTGACAGGAAAAGGTTGCTATGTTATACTCGCTGGGCGTAACCTCTTTGGTTTTAAAAAGGTTTAGTGAGCATTAGGCCGCAGTGCCATGAATACAGTGAACTAGTATATACCTTGAACTGGAGGTGGTTAAAAGTGGGAAGTAGACTCGAAGCGCAAGCCGTAAGAAAGAGTGTGTGTGCCATCTCTCGTTTAGTCCTTGGAATGTCCGCTGGATGGCGGTGCTTCTATACGAGGAATATATGATGAAAAGATGTGAGACGGTGGTACTTGGAGTGCTGAATAGATGGCCGAACGGACACACAGACAGATGCATGGATGGACGTATGAGCGGACGCAGGGGCGGATGCATGGACGAACGCAGGGACGGACGCAAGAACAGACGCACGCAGGGACGGGCGGATGTACGCATGGACGGTCACACAGACGGACGCATGGACAGACGGAAGCAAGAACGAATGGACGGACGAATGCTTCGCCCCACTCTCCATGATTCACTTCGTGGATATGCTGCCATTTTTTCACGCAAGAACAACTGGCCCAATGCCATACTTTTTAATGAAGTGAGATAGCGCTATTGATTTTGTCTTGAAACGAAAAGCAGATCTAGAGGTGAGATGTAAACCAAAGATGTATAGCGTGAGGAATAATATGGAATAGGAATGAGACACGTATTGACGTTTCGTACTAACTATAGTTAGTGTGCGTCTTTCGCGGTACATGTCGGCTGCAGTTCTAAAAATTCCATTTGAGCAGATTCACAGCGAGGGACTCTGGCGCTCCACGTGATCGTTCGGTTGACATAAACAAAATCAGTAGCGCCTGCACTATAGTTATCTTCATTCTTGAAGCTTTTTATATTCTCTTGCAAGGTTTCGCAATAATCTCCGGTTTTCGAAGCAATCATACGGATTCCATGTCGCAGAAAGCAATAGGATTCGGGTCAGTGTACGTATACGATAATGGCGAGTGTTAAGCGTGCTAAGCCATGCTTAAACTACGAGGTTTTATAAAGGGAGGAAAAAGAAACGCAGCCAAATCGTGCAATGACCATGGTTATCAAGATATTTTATTGACCATGTACGAGTCCTTGCTGAACCGTCATGTCTGCAGCTCTTGATACAAGGCGATGTAGAATGCTAAAAGATTGAAGTCTTTACTTATTGTTCAGGTTGGGAAGGTGTAATTTTGCATATTATATCAAAAACGTATGCTTATGTCAGATACGAGGCATTAAGGCGCACAACTTAACATTTAGAACATTCTGCTTACATAACTAACAAAGTGTCATCAATGGTGATGCAATTAAACCGTAGGCTAAGAAGGTACTCCTGTGTGTTCCTGAAGTTTTCTTTTCTATGCATATCATCTCAATATTTTGGTAAAAAAACCGGACCCATTGACGCCAAAAGGTTAGCACTTAGTTGTCTATTACTTGTTAAGTATATATGACAAAAGAATTCCTTGTTCACAAAAGAGAGCGTGGTTTGTGCATGGCTTTCATCTCCCTTGGAGGCTTCTATTGCTAAGTGACTTAACGGCAGTTTCATTCCTAGTCTGCCTCGTCACTTGGAATATAGATGCATAGGCAAGCGCCACAAATGCGAGACAGGAGAACAGTTAACTGAGACCATTTCCGGCGTTTCAGGCTACAAATACACACACAAACACACACGCACACACACACACGCACACACACACACACACACACACACACACATTCAAAAGAACCCCAGGTGGTCGAAATTTCCGGAGCCCTTCACTACGGAGTCTTTCATAATCATATGGTGGTTTTGGGACGTTAAACACCACATATCGATCGATCGATCGATCGACACACACATACGCACACGCACACACACACACACTGACGAGGCGACGTGAGTTTTCAGCTGATTCAAGACTCTCGGGTCGCATAAATTGTAAGCGTACATGCACAGACTGGGTTACAAAATAACAAGTGAACGCACACACGACCCTGTAAAGAAATATCAGCGCAACTAAAGCATCTCGGGTCCTTGCACCAACTCACGGACGTACACGCACACTACTTTATCGAGCAGACGCAAGGCATAAAATTCAAGACCCGGATGTTCACGCACAATACCTATTCGATAACACACACAGAAAAAACTGAATAAATAATTGAGTGATATGTGGGGTTTAACGTCCCAAAACCACCATGTGGTTATGAGAGACGCCGTAGTCGAGGGCTCCAGAAATTTCGACCACCGGGGTTTTTTTAACTAACGTGCAGCTAAGCCTGAGCACATCGGCCTACAGCATTTCCGCCTCCATCGGAAATGCAGCCGCCGCAGCCGGATTCAAACTCGTGACCTGCGGGTAGGCAGCCGAGTACATTACCTTTAGACCACTGTGGCGGGGCGACAAATAAAGACCGGAAAGCCTAACCATGAAACTAAAGTAACGAGATGAATAAGAATGACATGGAACACATATGGCACACGTTTTATTTTCTCAAGATAGGTGTTAAAAGCGAGCGCACACAGTTTTCATGTCAGAGAATTACATGTTCAGTATAGCGGGCTTACGACGCTGAGAAAAAGATGGCTTCACCACA
This sequence comes from Rhipicephalus microplus, assembly GCF_013339725.1. Classification (NCBI taxonomy): domain Eukaryota; kingdom Metazoa; phylum Arthropoda; class Arachnida; order Ixodida; family Ixodidae; genus Rhipicephalus; species Rhipicephalus microplus. The sequence goes on from NW_023611287.1 coordinate 59,389, forward strand.
CGGTCAAATATAGGCAGTATGCTTGTTTCCAGTGAAATTGCGTAGGCGCATATGAATTTAACGTATTCTTGTCACGTCGCTCGTGCCACAGCACGGTAGCACGAACCAATGCTCTCCCTTTCCAGGACCAAAGTAAACTGAAGAATTTGATGAGTCGGTCCTTTTTAGATTTCCACTCGTAAGGCTCAGCTTTCTTCAGTCGAGTATGAGAAGGTGTATTTCCGATCTTTAGTTGTTACCGCGCGTACCGTACAAGTTTTTTGGTGGCCTGCGCTTCATGGCAGACAATCTCAAGAAACCTCCACAAAGGCGGCGGCCACCTTTCAGACGACACATCGATAATAAAACCAGACGCCTTCGTCATAAAGCCCTTGTATGATTTACTCACGAAGTTCCACATCGCGTAGGCAAGACTGAGAAGGGAAATCTGAGATCTCTCTGGTGCATAATCCATCTAGCAAGTTCTTCTCGCATGTTTCGGGGCGGGCCATCTCATTCGGGATACTCGTTTCGAACGAGTAATGTTGGTCGATGGTGATATAAAAGGAAATGAGATAATGAAGGCAATTTTTAAACCTTCCTGCATGTTGAAGAAAAAGTAAATGATGGGACATATTTAAAAGAAGTGCAGCTACGGCAGAATTGCGACTCCACGAGGGCAAACAAGGTCAAAGCCAATGCTTACGTCCGGACAACGCTTCTCTAGAACACAAGAGGGTATTGATTTTTGTGAATGAGATCTGTTCATATCATTATGATTATAATAATCTGAGACGGGTATCCACCATTTCAGTGGATGTGACGCTAAAACGGGTAACAATTGTGACTTGAACGATGTCTTAGTATTTTAATATGAAAGCATAGCTAAGCATTTAAATGTATATCCATTATAAGAAAACTTGAAATACATAACAGTAACCGAATGCACACTATAGAAGTTTCTACTGATTATAAAAATAAACAAAGAACAATTGAACATGCTGACGTCACATACCTAGCTAGGAAAAACCGCAAAGAGGAGAGACCTATAGCTCACACTTGTTTCGTTTTGTCTTTGTCCGGCGGAGGCCTTTAAGCTTTTGGTACCACTGAGTGGTGCAAACAAAAAGGAAGTAGCACCGTGTAATCTTTTCGCTCTCAAAAGCTTAAAGTGAGCCAGCTCTTCGTTTTTGTCTTCAACTTTTTCACTTCCAGTAAACGTGTGCCAGTTGGATGAGGGTGCAATAAGTTGAACGGATGAGAAAACGATTACGCATGGATAATAAAGGAACAGAGAGATTTAGGAAAAGGAATTGAATGACAGAAAGAAAGACACTTAGTTGAGGGAACCAGTAGAGGTATAAAGGCAGAAAGAGATATAAAAAGTAAGATCAAAATAGAGAAGAAGAAAAGCAACAAAGAGAGAAGAAGATAGAAGGTGAGAGAACAAGGGTAAAGACCAAAAGACGGAGAAGAGGAAGGAAGGAAAACGGATTGGTAGGAAAACGGATCTAGGCCTAAATAGACAGAAAGATCAAAATAAACAAGGAAGATATGTTTCTATGAACATCGCGTCACAGTTGCCACGTGACCTAATTTTGGCGGCAACATCTCACTTTTCTAGTTTTACGGGATTTTACGAAACTTGATTAATCGCTGAACAATACGCACGGAAAGTATTTTTACCGAAATCGCCAATTACTTGTCGCTTGACATGTAACCACTGAAAAAATTGTGTAATTGTTCTCACGTGACAGGCCCTTGCCAAAATCACTAACACTAGTAAGGAGACGTAAAATCACGCAATACTAGTCACATTACATGTTGGCACCGTTAAAATCATGTTTTAGTAGTTACGTGCTGTGTTCCTGCAAAAGTCACGTAGCTCTATTCAAGTTATTGAAAACTGTCCTTCATAAAGCAGCATGCACTCCCTGCGTCCTTTTTGCGGTGAACTAGGCGGGAGGTAGTAGTGCGCCCACTGGCGTCGCACAGTTGACGTCATCATTGTCTGAGCGCGAGGAAGCGTTGGTGACAAAATCTACAGGGATGTCGACCGACGCTTTTGACTCACTCAACTGCTGGGAAACTTGGCGCTCTGTAGCGCATAAGTGCCATTTGTTCCCTACGCGTATCCCCTCTAGCACTGTTGCCCACCAGGTGCCATGACCATGGACTGCATGTGAAGCGCTTTTCAAGATCACTGTTTCGTCTGGGACCAACTCTTATTAACAAGAAAGAAAGGATAAATGTGGGAAAGTGATGAAATAAGTAAAATACAAGAATTTCTGGAGAGAGATAAAACGTTTCTTTTTGAAACAAAAAGAAAGTTTGGGGGCAAAAGCCTGACCCCGCTAAATGGTCGGCGTCCCTATAGCCCCTCCACGGTGATCTGGTGGCTAAGGTACTCGGCTGGCAGACCGGCACGTCGCCGGATTGAATCCCGACTGCAGAGGCTGCATTTTCGATGCCGTCGAAAATGCTGTAGGCGCATCCGCTCAGATTTAGGTACACGTTAAAGTCCGGGACACCGCATGACGAGGCCCCGACTCGCGCCCGTCTCACCAGAGTGCGTTCAGACTTCAGCAAAGAGCACTTGAGGAGGGCAGTCTCCATTGCCTCTCGGGAAGGGGTAGAAGAAGATGGCAGGTGGAAATTTTTTGCACATACCCATATCATGTGGAAGATGTCACAGGCGTCCCCACAGTGTGGGCACCGCCCATCCGTGTACGCGTCGAAGTGTTTAGTAATTGCAGGACAGAGTAGAATACCTGTCTGCAGGCGCCTCAAAGTTCGCTCATCCGCTTTAATAAGTGCCCATTAGCTTTGATGTCTATTCACCTTGAAGTTCCGTGCAACAAAAGCTTTTGTAGTTTCACTGTAATTTCAATTTTGCAGCAGTTTGTACTACTTGGACCTAAAGTAAGCTTTTTTTTTTCAGTAAAAACAGACATTCGCCGTTTGAAAGGGCTTGATCTGAATGAAAGCAGACGTAAAACCTGAGAGAACTCTCACACTCATTTGGAACCGCTACAAGAAAACACAGTGTTCCTCTCCCACGGTATACCTAAGTGCAAAGTATCGGTAGCATCCAAAGTGGAGCAGGGTCACAATCTTTCGAAATGTGCGGTAGCAAAAATTCCAGACGAATGTGGCAACCGTAATATCTGACTGTAATTTTTGTATACTTTCTTTCACGTTCAATCATCAAAGTGGAAACCATGCACGCTCGGACAAGCGCAAGTGCTTCTGGGGCAATAAATTATCCGACGAGACAGCGCTCAAATATTCTATGGACACAGCAGAAAATAAGCAAAATTTTGGGGGGTGGGGATGGACTAACAAATTAGTAGATACAAATATTCAGACTGAAAATACTTAAGGAGCAGTGCACAGAGTCGTAGACAGAGATGTAAAGTTGACATGGTCACCTGCATTTCATTAGGCGTCTAATTAAAGTGCATTATTCTGTGTTGAAGAAGGAAGACAAAGAGTGGGAAAGCACAGCAGCGGGGACTGAGAAAAAGAGCGGAGGCAGCCAGTGTGACGGCCATAGCCACTAGGCTTGTTCGTGTTGCCCTCGTTTTTACGACGCATGATTTCTGTTGCGTGTCGCCCGTGACATACCGAACATGAAAAACGTGTCTTGTGAAACCACTGATGAGAGTACCGTATTTATACAAATACACGCCTACCTTTTATATCTTTGTGAAGGTGTTTCCCCAAATGAGCTGTCGACCAGCACTCATGACCGAAAGATGTCACCCTATATTCGGAAACAAAACTAGCACACTAGAAAAAGTCCTCAATTAGCAGAGTTCGTTTGCCGATGCAGCGAGTATTCGTGCGAACCCGGTGTGTCTGGATACTAGATACATTATATGTGTATATTTGATGGTAGGGCCAAATAATGGTTTGCGTAAGTGCAGGCGAAGATGCCGGGAGTGCAGCTGAAGCTGCTATAGAACTTGCCCATGGAAAACATATTCTTTTGTCAGCCTTACAGAAGAAAGGAAGGTCAGACGTAGTTGGTATACATGGTGTAATAGCCGCCCAGCTACCGCCGTAGGCTCGACGGACCCAATGAGATCAAGTAATTTACTGTTAGTGTCCCGTTTTCCTTCACATGAAGACTCGCAAAACATGATCCCTCTACAAACAGGCTCTCAAAGAAACCATGGCGTGGGTTAGCATTCTTTAGGATGGCAAATCAGTATTGTCTGTGATGACCATCTTGAATATCTAAAACGTGTCTTGTATGCCCTCAAACGAAACAGGCATTGTTTGCGGTGTTTGAACCCCAGGTTATGAAGGTTCTGATGTTTTAACCTCAACCAGCCTGTCATCGCAAATGCCCACGTGGTTCACTTGCCAAACTGAGAAACACCTACCTAAGTGAAGACATACGACATTTATGTGGCGCGCATCACATCCGATGGCAGTGGTTATTCGGCGGGGAGCGTTGTGATGATCCTATTGTATTATCTCGCTGCGCTCGTTCCTGTTTGCATGATTACTTCTCAATCACGCAAGTGAAGACTGTTTAGGGAAACCTCAACTCAGTTTTTCCCTCTCTTCCGAAATCTTCTAATATCATGGGAAATGTACATACAGAGTAGCACGCCAGTGATACGCAGGACTGAGCAAAAACTTGAATTTTTTAAAAAAGGATTTGTTCTCCTTCTCTTATTTATATGTAAATGTATTCGCTGTATTTCGCGAATGATGTCTATTAGGTATGCACAATGTTTGATATTTCTTTTTCTCGTTACTTACCCGACGCTGCTGGAGAATAGCAACACCTGTAACAGCGGGTGTTGTTCATGTAGTTTAGTGTCAGCTCCACTGTTCTGTTTGTTATTGGCACCTCTGGGGTGCACATGTTGTCCACGGTTATTGTTCGACTTAGAGCACGCTGGCAGGAATTACTGGAATTAGTATCAATGTTTGAAAGGTTTATGTGGCCTTGCTTATTGAGCTACAGAATGACATTTCTGGTGAGGCCTGCCATCCTTCTGCTGCCTTTGTGAGAGAGATCTCTTTAAAAAAACCCAGCATCTTAGTCAATAAAACGACATCGAATAAATGAAACGTTTTAGCTGATTAGTGCCTTAAATTGACTGCCATAAGTTATTTCTCATTCTAAACCTGCTTCATACTCTTTATGTGTCTGATTATGTTACGTAGTGCATTTTTAGGTTTGTCGATTGATTACTTGACTGTTTTTATTGCTGCTTATATCGCCCACAAATCCCACTAAGTGTACTGTGTGGGTGAGTAGCCTAAGGTACATGAATTTAGAACGACGCAAAACAGCAGAAGAAAAGTCAAATGATCACACTGAACGCAAGTGCACTGACAATTGCGCCGCTAGGCCAATTGTAAGTGCAGCTGAGCCTAGAATAACACTGCTTTTGATGCCCACCAAATGCAAGAATGTTTGTCTAGTAATTTGACAAACATTGTCTGTAATACGTGCCCAGTAGCCTGCACCCTCATGGTCAACAAACTAGCGCACACCTTTAATTACAGAGTTTTCGTTGCGGTGTCTCTGAGGTTAATACTGAGTTCCTAATGAGTTCATATAGCAAGTCTGCTGGGCCTCTGAGTAGACTCAGTAGACGTTTTATATAACTGTTTGTAGCATTTAACATGTCACAAACCAGTTCGCTATCGTCCTTCGTGTTTGTCACCACCACACAAGATGCATTTGCGATTTCGGTGACGCAGTCTGTGCAGTCTCTTTCCTTTCTCTTTCCTAAGAATATTATATCGAATACCGGTCGTAGAAGATATATGTTGCTTGAAACGAAGTGCTCCAATACCGTGAATTTAGACTTAGGTGCCCGATAAAAATTTTCGGCACCTTTCATTTAGGCAACTGTCATTATAACATTGGAGTTTTGGGGCGTGAAAACCCAGCAATTCATTCATTTTTCCCCGTTCTCTCGACGCGCAGACAAACGAGGCATCGATTTTAAACGTAGAGCTTTTACAACCGACTGTTAATCCATGCGAATTGAACAAAAAAGTACAATTATTATAAACCGGCAAAGGCTCTGTTAGCCTACTTCTTCGTTTTCGTCCTCTTCTTCACCTTATGCTTCGCCTCCAGAACACGTGCATCGATTTGCCTAGAGTGCAATGCCATATACCTGGAATGAATGAGGACACACATTCATAGAGAGGCAGCAAAATGATGATATAGGAAGCAAGAGAGAAATTGTGAGTAATATTGGCAAAAAAGTAAAAAAAAGACATCGAAAGACCAAGAAAGAAATATACAGTGAGAGAATGGGGTATTGAAGGGAAAATACGTGCACACACACAAAAAAAAAGAATCTAAAGCTAGAGGTCAGTAGAAAAATATAACGCGTGAGAACAAAGAAAGAATGAATGAAGTAGCACAAGGGTATAAAGTCAGATGTAGTGAGAAATAGAGAGAAAGAAAACAAATAAAAAGAGTAGGAAGTAGATGGAAATAATGAGAAAAATTACAAAAGCGAGAAAGCTAACAATAAGACATAAAAATAAATGAATAAAATAGGATATATATAAACAGAAAAAAGAGAAAGTGGGAGGTAGAAAAAAGAGAAATAAAAACTCTTGTTGCCATGCAGAAGCCAGGACTTGCTAGGTGCCGATCTACACTGTTTTTTTTTGTTCTCACGCCACCAGTACAATTTCGATATTTTTTAACTATATTTACTTTATATACCTGCGTATGTACTCATACTTGTACAATGCAGCAGCTTGTTCTCCCTCGTAGTGCTACTAATTGAGTACTGATATTGAACCATGCCAATGGAGGGTAATGCAACGCACTCACGCGAACGAGTTCGTGCTGAATTCCTGAATTCTGGGAAACATTCCAATACGTTGATAATATTGCTGGTAACGCTAGCTGCTTTACCTACACAACAGTGAAGAGAGAAAGAGAAATGTGGGAGAGGTACTGAAAAGATGTGACGTCCTAAGACCTGTGCCCTAAGTAGAAGTTCAAGGTTAGGGATGGAGTTTACGATTCGTATACATAAAAAGAGCAGCGTAATGGCTGAATCGCTAGTTCAATGATACAAATTGTGGTGGCCTAATGAAGCACAGGTCTCGAAGTTGCGTCGTTTGTTTCAATAGATTTCACTGCTACCTATGTTTTCCGATGTATGAATTGAGACGTTTTCTTTATAAAGAGCCAAATGCATTAAAAAAAACTGAGCAATACACACTTTTTTGTTCTGACATTATGGCGGGGCCTGTTCAAACAACCTATTACCATTACTGTCTATCTTCCCTAATTACCACAAAGCTATATTGTGGATAAAATATTCATAGTGCAATATCGTCAGTATTGAGTGATAAAGTGTGTATTTCGCTCTTATATTTTGAAACATTTCATTCTGCATGAAACAGTTCGTAAAATTAATGTAAAACGATGCGAATGTACGGTATGAGTTTATTTTGCGATGTAATTGACATAATTCTTGTGTTTCTGACGATTCCGTGCTTTGTCACATGGAAGCGAGAAAGAATAAGGAAGGCTAGCAGTCCTACCTGCTCAAGTGGAGAAGCTCAAGAAGATATTGAGCACATTCTTCTACATTGTAAACATTACGACATACATCGAAAACAACATTTACAAAAACTAAATTTTTTGGATCAGCGACCTCCATCAATGGCGAAATTCTTCGGTCCATGGCCAAAAGAAAAGCTACAAGTCACTGCAGCGCGTACAGTTGTTCACTTTCTGGAGGAAACAGAAATAGCTCAAAAGTACTTACTAAAAAAATGTATTATCGCCACTGTCAACCGGTATGTTTCGCAAAATTATTTTCGCGTTTCACTACGATATTTTGGGAAAACCTTGCTGAAAACAGTTCAGTACTTAAGCGACAACATCCCCTTAGACATTTCATTCAACTTTAATGTTTTGTACGAACGCCTAAATTGGCGTGATTATCTGTGTTTTTACAAACTCTTTGTGATGTGGACATATCTCTATGTAGTGTGGACACATTTCTGTGTAGTGGGGGCACTCAGTATTCAGAAGCGTGGACTCATCGCGTAAGTGCTGTGCTATGTACAAATATAGAGCCTTGTGTTTGCTACAAAATATGCGATGTCAACTAGTTGTGCAAGAGAAGAGGAGGAGCCAGCGCCACGCATTGGCACCAACCTCTCCTTATATACATAGATATAAAAAATGGAAGGGTGATTACTAGACTTCAAAGGTGAGTGTTTTTTTTTTCTTGAAAAAGTGCACTATTCTGAACTGTCATCCATGTTTTCTCTATCTTGGCATTCATTAATAACATTAAAAAGCGTTCCAGTGTATTTTATGCCATGCCGTTTCAAACCAATTCTTTTTCTGTAAGAAATATTTGGTGCCTCATACATTAATTTCATGTGTCTTTTATTTCATGATGTACCATGTCGGAGCGAACGCAGGACATGATACTTTAGTGCTTATCTTGAAAAGTATCACTAAGAGGCAACAAGAAGTAAGAAAGACAGCCTTGTTTTGCTTGGAGTCGAGTTTTGTCGATTGAAAATCATGTCCTTCATTCTTCGGTAAGTGCCGAATCGCCTCTAAGAAACATATTTGTGGAATGTATACACGATAGCAAAACAATTAAGGCGCAAATGAAACACTTTGGGTAAGGCCAAGCTCGTTGTTTCAGTCACGATTGTTCGTGCAGCGGTAGTTTATACAATGTGGTTCAGTTTGAAACAGTTGGAGTATTTGGCTCATTTTTGATTGGAAGTGTTCTAGAGGTTGAAGGTACTTAAAATACTTAACGTTCCTGTTAGATTTAGTGTAGTTTCGGTTTCTCTATTTGCCTCTTTAAAAAAACGCCTCGATTGCAATGGCCGCAGAAATGTGTAGTCTTTTATAGTAACATACTAGCTATTGTTTAATTCGACAAAAGGGGTCAGTGTAAACATATGTTATGTAAGACTTGAGGAAACAGATTAATTAGTGCCTGTCGCAGTGAACTGCAGATTAACATCAATGTTATGCAGTGTTTCGAGAATTAACTTGTGGTGTATTGCAAACTGGTTGTTTAATGGAAAGCATGAGAAGCTTGTTGGAATTTGTGCATGCAACGCCGTTGTTTGGCTATGTGAGCATGAAGTTGTTTCACAGCGCTGTTAGTTTTTCAATAGAAAGAACGAGACGAAAGGAGCTTCCTGCCTACAGGGACATGAATTTGAAAGAGCACAGCCAGCTATCAATTCCACAAAAGAAGTATTTTGTTCTGACAGTATCCAAATAAGAGATGCCTTTATTTTATAATTAGCAGCGATCCGCAAAGGTTCGACGAAAATCCCGAATACGTCTTGTTGTGAAACAGACGGTCAAAAAAAAAAAGAGCTCCGTCTTTGCTCTCGTAAGGGACAGGGCGTTGAAAACGGAGACCTCGTCATGACTGGGTCTCCAGGTGTGCCCTGGCGTATCCACGGGCTCCACCTCGCCTTGTATGCAGACGACACCACGCCGAGGGTTGACAAGGAAAGCGATAGGCACATACAATGTTGCTTACAAGCAGAAGTTTCTGCAGTAGAGACCTATCTCTGAAACACGTGCCTCCCAATATCTCCCTCTACCAAGATACCATTTTGTAGAGTAATGTTGTGCCATTTTTGTTAATATTGAAGCTGCTAGAAATTTATAGGTTTTTCGAGAACAAAAGACAGAAGATTTCAAGATTAGTGATTATTAACAATATAATGAAATTAGCTGATGTTATGTTGTCATAATTTTGCCCATATTTCTTGCAGTATTCTATAGGGAAAACAAGTGGCAGGACATCCCTGTTCTTCACTCGTAGGCAGCTGAAACCTGAGTTTCACGTGCACATATTCAGCATCTATCATCTCTGCACGTTCAACCGACACATTGGATACCCTACCTCCGCTACAGAACACACTCAATGAAGTGTTTAGAATGCCAGATTTCACTATGAACCAGCCCCGCAGCGGTGGTCTAGTGGCTAAGGTACTCGACTGCTGACCCGCAAGGTCGTGCGATCGAATCCCGGCTGCAGCGGCTGCATTTTCGATGGAGGCGGAAATGTTGTAGGCCCGTGTGCTCATGTTTGTGTGCACGTTAAAGAACCCCAGGTGGTCAAAACTTCCGGAGCCCTCCACTACGGCGTCTCTCATAGTCATATAGTAGTTTTGGGACGTTCAACCCCAGACATCAATCAATCAAGTACTATAAACCATTGCCAGCCTAAAGTTTATATATAACTCGCACTTACAAAGCATATTCTGCAACCCCACTGCAGCGCAGATTCTGAAACCATAGCAGAAGCAGTTGCAGCAGTTTCTGCAGCAGCAGAAAGACACTGCGCAGAGCAAAAGTGGGCTACCGCTGCTCCTGAGCAATCGCAGCTCTTTTGCCGTTCCGAGTTTCCCTGACAGCTTCTGATAAGGATACTGAAAACAGCAGTGAGTTTTTATACATAGTTTTTTTTTATCTTCTGACTTTCATTTCTTCTACTGGTCTCGCTTCCCCGCCCTTATCTCGCTTCCGCGCTCTAGTTTTTTGCTGCTGTGTTTATTGAAACAGAACTGTCCTTGGCAACGCTTGCCAGCGAAGCACCTACCGGTATCTCCGGCAATCGCACCCCACATTACGTCGGTTCCTTTCCTACGCCCACCTCGATTCGTTCTATGAGCGTTCCTTTCTTCGGTTATATCTGGCAGTTCTGGAAGAAATAAGGTACAACAGAAATCTTACCAGGCCAATTCTGTGGTCAGTAGTTTTCTTTGCGAATCTCTAAGCTTTCCTTTTTTCAGAGTGTCATTTGCCTCTTTTTCGGCAAAGGAGCCATTTTCGTGTCGATACGTATTACAGCAACAGTACAAGCCTTACAAGGCACCGTTAGGTATTCTTTCATTTTAGCATAAACGACGCACTTACCGACCGGATTCGTGTACCTTCGTTGCTGTTTGTGAGCCTTGGCACTACTTTTGAAAAAAAAAGCTGAAAAAATATATACAAACAGGAAATTCTGGAAGAGCGATTCTAGCGGCATAAGACGTGCCAGCAGCGTTTGCATTGACAACCCCCTATCTCCTTTCAATCCACCTTCACCGCCCATGATTTCGCCTTTCGCTTTTTTGTTTTCTCTTTCTGCTGTTTATAACAGACGGCGCAACGCAAATGATTGTACCTTTCCTCGCCTTCAGGACACCTCTATTTTGTGAAATGCTTTACGTGACAATGGTACGCTATCCATGTGCGCTATCCGTTCGCGTCCCGAAATAATGCATACCGGAAATGGTTATTTGAACTCAGAGAATCGAGCAAAAGATGTTTTCAAAAGTGAGCTATTTCGTACAATATTTACAGATGCATGCGTTTCAAATGATAGACTTTTACTATATTATGGTGTACTGCCGCAATGAATGTTTGATGTGACACCAATAAGGTATTCAGGCAAAATTTACTCCAATTGTAAGAACTTTGAAGTCATTTGGATTACTTTCTGATGTGTCACCTTTTGATGCAAGATGTTTGCACGACCATCTTCTATTATTGACTAGGCTTTGAGTGGAAGGAATACGCCCCGGTAGACAGCAATCATGCATGCACTTGGTTGATCAATGAGGCAAATAGTCTATTTTCGAATAGGTGAGGAGTAATCGCACAGACGGGTGTTGTTGAAATTTCCAGATGCGATCCACACCAGCAGTGAAGTATACATTTGCCAGCAATGTTCCCGTTTTGGATTAAATTTATGGATACAACTGTTTGCCAATCAGAAAAGTACAGGTAGACAGAGGTAGTTAGACGCATAGAGATTGTTTCAGTGTTGATCTAGAAAGTTTTATAGCATTAGGATGATGTAGAGGCTCACGAATTTCCCCGATTCAATTATCGTGCATGTGAGCCTCCAAAAAGATTGACATTTTTTAGTGAAACGCGGCTAGTGAACCATAACATGACTGTCAGTTAATGAAACAACCAACCATGAAAGAAAAAACCTTTGAAAGGGATTTCGTTTTGTTGCCTTCAGCAAAATACAATGTCTCCCTGGGCATGTGAAGATGAGCGGTGATTGAGACGACGACCAGTGAAAGTACCAATGCCCGACAATCAAAGAAAAACGTTAGAAAAAAAAAGAACACTCACTAAAACCGTGGTGGTGCTGCGCATGCGACAGATATGAATGAAGGCTTACTTTTTGCCATGTAGCCTTGTTGCCGTGGAGATTGCATGTTGGAACACACTTTGTTTGCGGTGCACCGTAAACGTTTTTTGGTGTCAACGTAAGCTAAGTCTGTGCTTCGGTTTTTGTTTAGTTCAGAGAAACAAGGCATTTCTTTTTATAAATGCACCCGTTTTTACCATTCTCTCTTCGTCATCTTCTCTGTGTTGCACTACGACTGAACGCTCTGCTAACTCCTCATTGCTCTGTCTCCACGTGTGAATCAACTCAGTGCACTCAAACGCGGCGTGGTCCGCTCCGTTGGTTCGGTGCATCGAGCGGGTAAATGGTTCGCTCGCTAATGAAAAAAGCGAAATCGCGAGTGTCTTTCATGCAATGAAGATGAGCGTGTTAGTGAAACTAACGAGTTTTTTCATTTATGATTTATCGTGATTTAGCTTCGAAGGCCGCCTTTACTGCACGTAGCAAAGCTCTCCGGGAATGGAAACATCAATTTGCGCTACGTGAGCCTCATTTGGCTTTGTTAAAAAGTTACATTCTGTATAGGGTCGATCCGGCCTTTGTTATGGCTAAGCATTTAAAAAAAATGAGAGTGCAGACCTCAATATGGTTCAGACAAAGGAATAATTTCCTATTCATGCATCAGCATGCAAGTGCGGATGCCAATCCACCAGTGACACAATAAAACGAATAAAACAGACTGGACATTTAAAGCATGATGTGTCATGGCTACTCATTTAAAGTTTCTTATTTTTGAAGCAAATAAGTTACAGCCGCTCCCAATAAAAGAAAACTTGAGTTGCAGGCAAAGCAGTGCATGGGTCGACTTAAAGTTGCGATCATCAAGGGCACCTTGCCCGATGTTAATGCGTCTTTACAAGGAGAGGACACCATGAATTGACTACAATTTCTGTTGCTGTTACTCATCCTCGATCCATCTTCGCGCATGCCACGTGTATTCATCCCCATGCCACGCGGGAGCCCGTTGGTTCATCACATGTCTGCAGAATCTCGTTCTCCGACGCCATCACTTGATTGCTGAGAGAATGTAAAAAGAAGATGCCACAGCCGCAGCGTCTTACCCAGCCTCTCACAAAGGCTGGAATGCGCTAGGCTGTCAGCCCGTTCTGGCAGTGCTTGGTACAGCTGTTGCGCATGCGCAGTAATGGTGATCACACTGCACACCACCGGATTGAACTGCCCCATGGGCTGCTTCCCGTCTAAAAAATATTTATCTCACTTTCTATTGCGTGAGTTCTGAATCACATTACTTGGAGGTACTAACTGAGTTCCGAGGTGGACTGAGGGGTACTTAGTAAGCGAGACATCTAGGCGAGACTCTTTACCAAATGCTCGCCAGACTGTTCACTGGGTAGCAAAGTCAGCGAACTACGTACTTGCACGGTCGACCAAAGAAAAAGTTTACGCTATGTATTATTATGCTTCGTGTTTCATTTAAGCCCATTCTCTCCAAGGAGGACCCAGGCTTACCTCCCCCCTCCCCCAATACTTTGCATATGTGCCTGCTCAGCCTAATAATTACTCCAGCGTTTTTATTGCATCTTTCTTGCGTCTCTACTGAAAAAGTAGCTCAGACTCTGTATGAGGGAGGTCTATTCGGCAGGTTTAGAAATACTAGAAAAAAAAGCATGGTGAAAGACACACGTTCACAATTTCAAAGAAGAGTGTTCATTTGTGCTCCTACCGCTGTACTTCTAATGTTATAAAACTGCCGACCGAAAGCCTTCAGCCCAATATAACACTACAAGCTTTGATGAGAGTATTTTTAAGTGACAGTGTAATGTTTGAAAGCTCCGCATTCGAAGGAAGTTATGTTGACTAAAATATTTTCTGCATCTCTAAAGGGCTCAGTTTGTATTACATCAACCTCACTCCATTGAGACTATTAAGGTTTTGAAGCTGCTTATTGATGTACGTACCAAAGAGATCGTCAACTATTGCCAGCATTCTCTATATTGCGTAACTCTATCACGTTTTTTTGATTTCCCCCGCGTAATAAAACAAGTCAACGGATTTTTTAGCATATAAGGTTGTTACGAAAGCATCGGTGTCTTTACGGTTTCAATACTTTTGTCTGGTAACAAGGGTGTTGTATGATTCCCGTTTGCATTATCACGTAAATTTGTAAAGTGTAAATATTTCAACACCTTCGTTTTCTGATCGCATATTTGTCACCGTTTGCTAGGTCTGTAATAATATTATGTGTTTGTACGTGCAATTATGTCAGCAGACTCAAGTAGTATTCAAAATTTGCAACGAAGTTTATAAATAAACAAATATTTAGCTGTATAAGATTGCTGGGCGGGGCCTATAAAATTTGTAAGAAGAATCTGCAGTGACTTACTATTCAGAGTTATAACCATGATCTGCTACTACAAGATTCTTCTTTTCTTGCAGGTGAGTTCCAAGATGATGTGCCGCAGGTGCACTATTCGCCATATTACGAGTCACGTGGTCGTAAGTGCTGATATTCCGACATTCATACTTGCACTTTTGAGAAGAACGTTTACAGACGCCGAATGCAGTGTCTCGTTAATCTCAATGTTTTGCTTTGTTTTCTTGAATTATTCATGCTACAACTTTATTCTTAAGATAATATTTATCGGTGTAGTGATGTATCATTTTTCTCTATATGTCTTATTCGCACTGCAAGGGCATGCACGAAGTTGTCATAAAAGACACTCCGCGATATTCATGCGGTTTTCACGTTTCCCAGGTCAAACAGATGCAGTATCAAAGGTTTCATCACTTCAACATTGCGTGCACAAAAATATCGACGGGCAATGTAATTTACATTCCTCTTGAGGCAAAGCTAGTGAAAGTGTTATGCAAAACATATATAGTGCAATATCCTATTGTATGTGATTGTATGCGATGGAATTATGAAAAGTTTTTTGCATGAATCCCCCTGCTTTCTCGTGCGGGCTTTCAAACAAAAACTTGTAGAATTTCCAGTTTCAAACTTAAGATAAAGTATATAACCACACAAAAAAAATTTGTCTGTTTACCATGAGCTTACACCTCGAAGAAGCAGCTTTTCTTGAAATTCCAACTCATATTGTTCAAATGAAGTCAATCTGAATCTGCAATTGATCAGTTATTCATTTATTGTTTAAACACTCTCTCAAATTTCACTGAACGAACACTACGAGAACGGTGACTTGATTAATTAAAACTTATGTAATAACCGATCGCTCTTGCAATACATCGGTTGTGGCAAAATCTAGAAAAAGCCACTTAACCAGCAAATATGATCAGTCATCCTTGCATAATATCACCCAAACCAAAGGTGGAGGCTTGCACTTAAGCAAGTTTCTTTTCCTCAGCTGCTAGTCCGCAAGGTCCGCAACTGTAGTCATTGCATTTTATGAAGGTCAAACAACCACGCCTCCTACATGTCTTTAGTACGCTGATGCTGAGCTTCTCTTCGAATTGTAAAGCCGCTATAAACTTTTAACCTTATTTCGGTGAGTTCTGAGGCTGTGCCCTTCTATATACTGCAGCCCGAGCTCATACTGGCCGCCTTCAGCTTAAGAAAAGCCTACATTCCTTTCCGCTTTCTCTTCCCCACCCCCTGTGTCGTTTATCTAAAGCACTGCATTACGCTGAGTTCTGCATGCCCACGCTTTTTAATCCTGTTGTACGTCGTCCCGCCTCTGCCTCCGTGTCTGCAACGGCGCTGCCTCTACGGTACGTAAGGCGCCTCGAAAATTTCATTCTACGTTATGAGCTCACCTTGCGTGCAGACCCCATAAGCACCTTTCGAGCAACGGGATCTCCACTGCGCTTTTAGCAGACCTGCTATATGTACTCATTAACCGCGGAACCTCGTAGGTGTGTTACTCAAGTCCATAAATTCTTTAGGGCTAGATTTCACACAGTAGCGGCTATCCGCTACATATATGTACGCACATGCCAGAGGGCGCGCTTCGCCCGCTCACGGAGGAGAAAGTGCCTTCATTTCGAGGGCTACTAATTGTTTCTGAAGGGTCACAACGCCGGTGCCCAAGTACAAGCAGAGCAGCGTGCTTTGTGGCACGCCCTGTAGACAAGGTTACTCTGAACTCGAGCACATAAACAGACGACATTATTTGCTCGCTTCGTGTTTCACAATTGGTTGGTTGGTTGGATGGATCTAAGAAGAATGGCTCCAACCCACCATAGGGAATCAGCCAAAAATCGAACGGCAGTGTGATTTTCGGGGGGAAGTACTGGGGAGAGAGATTCCTTTTCTTCAGATAAATGAAAAGCTTTATTGTGCTAACAGACTAATATGAATTTATATAAAAACAATGATAATAAAAATAAAAATGATAGTAAAGAATATGCGAAATAGAATAAGGCTGAAAATAAGTAATCAGTATATGCTTGTTCGCTTAGCATGATAGCAGTTTTGATTCTGTTATATAGGTAAATACCAACCCACATATGTCCGTGTTTATGATCTAGTGCCAAAGCCCCAAGGGCGAGTATACAGTACCGTTTCAGACAGCTCAAGCCCGTGCTTTCGGAAATATGGTGTTACAAATGTTTGCCTTAAATTTCGATACCTGCGGCATTCTGTGAAAGAGTGCTCTATAGATTCTCTTTGTGTACAATACTAACACTGAGGAAGAAGCAAAGCCAAGTCTGTATAAGTAAAAGTTAAAAGGTAGATCCTACACCGCAATTAAGTAAATGTCATTTTAATTTGTCTTGTTGCACATCATGAGCTGTACTGCTGAAACTTCAGGTGCTGAAAATCTGCGTCATTTAAAACAGAAGAGTTGGTGTGTTCCTGCCGTAAACGGAAATTTTGGAATCGCGTGATTGTAAATAGGCAGCGGGGTTTTAGAATAATCATGAAGGGGCCCTGAATTGAATCTGCCGACAGTGTGTCCGCCGCTTCATTCAGTTTTATTCCAGTGTGACCTGGCACCCAAACCAATCGCACAACATGAACGCGATTGGGTATATACGTATGAAATTCTAATAAACAAGGCGATGTCCTTGCTGCTGTCAGAGTAGTGCAAACTGACAAAAATCAGTCAGTATAACAGCCGAAAAGATATATGCTGAGAGCTTGCGTATGGCCAGAATCACTGTCCATTAATTATGCCTGGAATATCGGTGTAAAATCTGGCAGTCGCAGTGAATGAGACCAATCCAATGCTGTTGAGTAGATGCCCACTCCTGCTTGCTCGGCATTAACGGGAGCATCTGTGGCTAAAGCTGGACTTATCGGCAGGCTTTTGAGGTGGTCTTCGAGCAACCCATTCACATATTTGATCGGTGATTGTTTAGCATTTTTGGAAGTATATCTTCGAACCCTATTCTTACCGTAGGATTTTGTTCCTGTCAGAAACTCAATTCGTGGATTTTCGCCCCCGATGGCTCTAAGAGTTTTTTTCACATAAACTATTTTTAAATGCAAAGCATTTCTTAGCGAACTTCGGTGAATTTGAGCGCACCTATCTATCTATCTATCTATCTATCTATCTATCTATCTATCTATCTATCTATCTATCTATCTATCTATCTATCTATCTATCTATCTATCTATCTATCTATCTATCTATCTATCTATCTATCTATCTATCTATCTATCTATCTATCTATCTATCTAGCCGTTTAGGTTTGGGTGCTCTCGTGGTCACCCCTTTAACTTGGCGTGAACCAAAAATTGCATGGGAGGGTAAGATTGTTTGAAGAATGTGACGCCCTGGTCAAGACATGAATAATGTCACAATCCTGTCGCGTACGTCATCAAACACTTCCGGCCAGACAGTGGCACATACCCATGGGTTGTTATGTGGCGCTGGTATGCGGGTATGTGCCACAGGTGATTGACACTTAGTATCTACCCAGGAACGACGAGAACACACAAGAGCACTTCTAGCGCGCGAGCGTTAAGAAATGCGTGACTTCTGTAGCGTCAACCCGACGAATGCAAAGAATAAATGTCAGAGTCTCAGCTGGAATCAAACCCAAGCATTGTGCGTGGCAATGAAGTATTTTACCACTGAGCTACGCCAGGTCTCAGATATACTTTTGATATAGACGCTAATCTTTATGAAACGTCAATAGTAGTTGCAGTGCTGCCTACCCAATTTTCTAAACATTACATATATACTCCTTTGATACAGCCATACCTTCGGTTTAACGAAAATTGTGGTTAGTTCCCATGCGCTGAAGTTTATTTACGTAGCAGTGTCCAGGGCCACCATACTGGCGAGCATCAATGCTTCATATCAGCTTCTGGTGTTGCTAATACGCATGTTCCTAGTTGGCATCGTTGCGCAACTGGAAAGAACTGCTTTTATAAACATCTGCAACTATTCAAAATGAGTCTGTACGTACAACATTTGTACAGAAAGCGTCATTTAATGATATGTCGCACAACAAAATAAAATTGCAACACGGTCATCTTCTCTCCGCATGCTTCGCATAACGTCGAATTTCTTGGGACGTGGGATCTGTGGAATTTTCGAGGTCGATGCATTCGAGACCACTCACAATAAAAAATATGAATGGCTCGCTTATAAATAAGTATTGGGAGCGCTTCTCTGGGGAGGCATAGATATTTAGAAAGGCTTGAACAGTAATTACGCGAAACCTGGTTTGTAGAGAGGGCAGATATGCTTAATGAATAAGAACAACATTAGCGACTAACTTAGGAAGGCCTACACAGGCACAATGATTAACGCTGTACATAAAGAAGAGGACGTAATTTGTAAGTGGGTCCTCCACAAAACAATATACATCCAAATTTTAATATTGTGTGGACATATATGTAACATGTCATCAATAAAGCTCTTCTATGCAGTCTAAATCGATCATTGTTGATGCGCTTGAGCAACCAAATCGCACGTAATTCCTTAGATGCAAATATACTGAATGTGAGAACACCAATTAGGATTTGAAGTGTATATAATACCGAAATACTTTAATGATTCTGCCTGTGAAATAAAGTACTGGCCGTACGTCATTGCAATTCGCGCAGGAGAACTCAACATAAATGACTACGATTGTTCAAAGAAAATAGCTTTTGTGTTTTTTATGTTTTATTTGAGGTGCAGCAAGCACAGGACCAGGTTAACTGGCGGAACATGGGAGAGACCTTTGTCCTGCAGGGGACGCAGTCAGGCTGCTGCTGCTGATGATGATGATGATGATGATGATGATTTGAGGTACGGTTATGCAATCTCGGAACTGCATTGGTCTTGATTCAAGCCGATTATTCAAAACACCGATTTAAATACATTAGGTGCGTCATAATTAATTATCTCAGATTTTAATAATTGAATTGTCCTAATGGACAATCATAAATGTCTACTCATGACAGCCCAGCGGGCTTGTAAGTTAGCTGACAGGCCAAGTTTGCGGTAAAAAAACTTGGCAGTTAGCTCGTTGGCCAATTGCCGCTTGATTGAATAAAGTCGCTTTGTTCAATCTGCTCATCTTACGTAAAAAGGCATAAAAAGAAAGGGAAATGGAGATATTCAGAGAAACAAAGGGAAGAAAACTTTACGAAAACAAATACAGAGAATCCAAGAAAGAGAAATAAAGATAAAATCGGCTACATATATAACTGATGAGATTTTTGGCGGAAGAGGGAAATAGAAATAAGCACAGCCACAAGCACATTAGAAATAAATATAAGAAACATTGGCAAGCCTACGCAAAACACGCAGCACAGTCCCAGCGAAAGCCAGAACAGCATTCTTTACAGAGCCCTTTGTAGACTATCTTTGTGCAACTAGTGCACATGTAAGGTATCGACTATACCCATGTAACTTTCAGGAATAAAGAATCATCGGATATGCCACTTTTCCTTACTCTGCAGATAGGTGAGGTACGCGATACACATATGCAAGGAATTATAAGCGTTTTAGGTTCTGTGTCAGTGATGAAGTATGGCTTAGTCTTTTGCATAGGGTCGGGAGCATTGAATGATCGGCTCCGTGCGAAATTCACATTGTGTGATGCCTCGGTGTTATTTGGCTCTTTTACGATGCTATATTATATGTCTTAACACCTGCGTTTCAGCAATGGAGTTTCACGAAGCAGCGTGGCTCTGTCATTATTCTGCGGCGATGCTGAGGTCCCATGTTCAACTTCCATCAAACCCCAGAATCTTTTTTTCAGCGCATTTTTTTGTTAATTTTTTATCATAGATTTGAAATGGACGGCGCCCGTGATGGCTCTGCCGTATGAGTACGGTGCCTAAATGGGCTCTTGTTGTGATCTCAATACAGCTTTCACTGTAATAAGATTTATGCCCCAAACACCGTCACTGTCATCGTAGTCATGGCCAAGTGCACGGAGGGGCTGCTTACCAATGGTTACGTAGGCAGTTAGTGGAAGCAAGGAACAACAGTCACCAGCAGTGGTATCTGTCACTGTCACGCTGGTTGACTCCGTTTCTTGATATTGGAAGCGAGGTTGGGGGCACCGAATCTTACCCAGTGCTACAGACGCCCATGTTTGACTCGTGATTATGGTAAGAGTGGTTGACTTTCGGGGAAACTTTTAGAGACGAAGCTATTTAAGGCGTGGGCCTTTACAGTTTCGGATGTATGTAGTACTACTAGTAGGAAACCACCAATGGCACATATCCGCTCTAGAGCGGATATGTATGTGCTACAGGGGAATCTAAATTGGAGATGTCGGTTCTTAGAATGTTCCCTAGATAAACGCACGAACGGACGCATGGACGGATGGACAGACAGACTAGCAGATGGCCGAACGCGCAGACGTATGGTCGAATGGACGCATGAACGGACAGACAGATGGATGGATGGACTCACGGACAGACGCACGGACAGACGGAAGCAAGAACGAATGGACGAACGGAAGCACGGACGGGCTGTCGGATGCTTCGCCCCACCTATCATAATTGACTCCATGGATATGCTGTGTTTTTTTTTCTGGTGTCATTTTTCCCAACATCGTGCTGTAGCTGTAACAGACACCAGCGGCGGTAGTGGACAACTACCACACTGCCACTTTTTTTACAGCTTCTGCTATAAAATAGAAAAAAGTCGATGGAAAAAAAAGTAAGCTAGAAAGAAAGAGTGAACGAGATCACCACAAAGCTCGGCAATTTATTCTGGCACAAAGCCATTAGTGCAAAGCTCCCTTAACTATTTTTATGGTAATGAGACGTGCCTGATTAAACCATGGAACACTCGCGCCTACAGGTTACCCTCCCTCGTTGACTAGCGTTTGCGCGTGCATTGCGTTCATGGGACACGCGTTTTTTGATGACATCTCACGACAAAAGAGACAGGAGGATATTTTAAGCAAGTATGTTTCTACCCATCTGGCGGTGTCATTGCTCTTCCTCGAAAGAAGGCAATGACGTGGGCTTGTTGTTGCTCACTGCGGGAATTATCGTTACGCAGGCGCCGGTTTTCTTCACTTAGTTGAGTTACCTCGTCTCTGAGGAACGCGATTACCTCCAAAGTGTCGAGGAGGAGACGGCGCAGAGCGGTCAATAATAATAATAATAATAATAATAATAATAATAATAATAATAATAATAATAATATAATAATAATAATAATAATAATAATAATAATAATAATAATAATAATAATAATAATAATAATAATAATAATAATAATAATAATAATAATAATAATAATTATATAATATAATATAATAATAATGATAACAACTATAATATTAATATTATCCGGGGCTTGAAGTGCTAAAACCACCATATGATTACAAGGGATAACAACTAACAAATTATTGTGCATGTCCAGCAATCTGGGACATCGAGTAGTGCTGTAAAGCTCACCCCTAGAGGAAACGCCGCGCGTACCGCTAAGGGAGTGTTC
The DNA here is from genome assembly GCF_013339725.1 of Rhipicephalus microplus. Taxonomy (NCBI): domain Eukaryota; kingdom Metazoa; phylum Arthropoda; class Arachnida; order Ixodida; family Ixodidae; genus Rhipicephalus; species Rhipicephalus microplus. The sequence goes on from NW_023611287.1 coordinate 81,395, forward strand.
TTCATAAAATGATTACTAAGCAATGTCTGATTTTTCTCCGATCGCGCTTCCGGCGTTTAATGCTGACAATGACCTTATGTCATACAATGCGATTAACTTTGATTGGGCGGCTACATTTTTTCCCGGGACAATTTTGGTATCCATTGCGAATGTAATTGGTGATTTTTGAAAAGCTATTTGCAGTGCAATGATAAGTTATTCGTTAGTTGCACTCTAGTGGCATGTACGGTTGGAAAACCTGTCTTTTAGTTTGCAATTTCGTTGGATTACGCTGCATGAATTTTTTCCCTGGAGAGCTTTCCCAGCTTGATAGTGCAGAAAAGCAACATTACAGGGCTCCAAAATTCACCTGTCGGTAAATTGATGTCAAAGTGGACGTCGATCATGGTAATACCTCAACAAACCTCTGCAGATGTGATGTACACTATGATGTACAGCAAGAAGGTCTGTACACCACGTGGTGTGAAAAACGGTGAACTAAAAGCGATAGCACGAATCACTGGATATGTTTGTAGAAAAAAGAATGGTTGAACGTAGCCTGGTTCACAATTTTATTATAAAAAAATGCTCAACAACAAGCTACAGTCGTTCAGTAGGGATAAGCTTATGGAGCAAATATACACTTGAAACACACCCGTGTAGTCGACACCATCAACTCAGTTTACACCAGTTTTGTTTTTGCGTTTTTTAATATTATCCAAATTTCACCATCTGAAAATTTCCATTTGTAGTCTAGGTGACGCATCACTGATCCCACGTGTGAATCGTGCTATCGCGCTTCTTTGAATCTATGTCGCTGCGCACGTAACACCATATTGAAGAAAGTTGGGTTTTCAGTGCGGGGGAGGCACGGTGCTACTGGACGACAGGTTTGAACGATCGAAGTATTAAATTGTGATAGTGCTTCTTGAAAACAAAGTCCCAGTAGCTTCGGTGCTTACTTCAGCATTATGAGCCCTGAGGCGGAAAAGAGCGTGGGAATCATGATGCGAAGAGTCGGAGCTAACGCCTTCCAGACCAACAAGTATGTGCAATTCGCGCAGCGCGGTTAACCGCGATCAACATTAGTTTTTGTCTAAACGAAACAAATGAATGCGCCTATTATTCCGCAGTTTGCTGAATAATCCTGGTTCAGAAATGGCTGCTTTTTTGAACCATCACCTTATTACGCACGACAGCGTCATTTTCGCGTTGTAGTGCTGCAAGTTGCGGGAAGGCTAAAAATTTGACAACAACCAATATTTTAGCGAAAACAGCTCTCTGCTGCAGTGAATGTAACTGCAGGCATGGGGCATAACTTTTTGAGTTCTGTTTACATTTTGAAGCGCGTTTTTTCGTTTGCAACAAGTGAATGCACCTGTTATCTTGAAGTGAAGAACCACAGCATTGGGAAACACTTGCGCTCCTTCTAGTTAGACCTATTTTATACGTGATATTGCTGCAAAGCCATAGGGTAGGCATTTCTTGAGTTCCTAGAATTTTCGTACAAAGGGCCCTGTTACAAAAATAAAGTGGGGCTGTTCCTTTATGCAGGTGTGGTGTGCTGACATTGCTAAGTAGCGATTTTTCATTGAGGTAAAAGAGCTCATCGTAACATTTTCATGTTCCAAAAAACTAGCTCTTTTAGTTCCTAATAATATTTAACTCTGGCAAGCCTGCGTTTGTTGTTATAGTTCAACGCGATTACCTCCAAAGTGTCGAGGAGGAGACGGCGCAGAGCGGTCATAATAATAATAATATATAATAATAATAATAATAATAATATAATAATAATATAATAATAATATAATAATAATAATAATAATAATAATAATAATAATAATAATAATATATAATATAATAATAATAAAATATAATAATAATAATATAATAATAATAATAATAATGATAACAACTATAATATTAATATTATCCGGGCTTGAAGTGCTAAAACCACCATATGATTACAAGGGATAACAACTAACAAATTATTGTGCATGTCAGCAATCTGGGACATCGAGTAGTGCTGTAAAGCTCACCCCTAGAGGAAACGCCGCGCGTACGCTAAGGAGTGTTCTTCATAAATGATTACTAAGCAATGTCTGATTTTTCTCCGATCGCGCTTCCGGCGTTTAATGCTGACAATGACCTTATGTCATACAATGCGATTAACTTTGATTGGGCGGCTACATTTTTTCCCGGGACAATTTTGGTATCCATTGCGAATGTAATTGGTGATTTTTGAAAAGCTATTTGCAGTGCAATGATAAGTTATTCGTTAGTTGCACTCTAGTGGCATGTACGGTTGGAAAACCTGTCTTTTAGTTTGCAATTTCGTTGGATTACGCTGCATGAATTTTTTCCCTGGAGAGCTTTCCCAGCTTGATAGTGCAGAAAAGCAACATTACAGGGCTCCAAAATTCACCTGTCGGTAAATTGATGTCAAAGTGGACGTCGATCATGGTAATACCTCAACAAACCTCTGCAGATGTGATGTACACTATGATGTACAGCAGAAGGTCTGTACACCACGTGGTGTGAAAAACGGTGAACTAAAAGCGATAGCACGAATCACTGGATATGTTGTAGAAAAAGAATGTTGAACGTAGCCTGGTTCACAATTTTATTATAAAAAAATGCTCACAACAAGCTACAGTCGTTCAGTAGGGATAAGCTTATGGAGCAAATATACACTTGAAACACACCCGTGTAGTCGACACCATCAACTCAGTTTACACCAGTTTTGTTTTTGCGTTTTTAATATTATCCAAATTTCACCATCTGAAAATTTCCATTTGTAGTCTAGGGGACGCATCATGATCCCACGTGTGAATCGTGCTATCGCGCTTCTTTGAATCTATGTCGCTGCGCACGTAACACCATATTGAAGAAAGTTGGGTTTTCAGTGCGGGGGAGGCACGGTGCTACTGGACGACAGGTTTGAACGATCGAAGTATTAAATTGTGATAGTGCTTCTTGAAAACAAAGTCCCAGTAGCTTCGGTGCTTACTTCAGCATTATGAGCCCTGAGGCGGAAAAGAGCGTGGGAATCATGATGCGAAGAGTCGGAGCTAACGCCTTCCAGACCAACAAGTATGTGCAATTCGCGCAGCGCGGTTAACCGCGATCAACATTAGTTTTTGTCTAAACGAAACAAATGAATGCGCCTATTATTCCGCAGTTTGCTGAATAATCCTGGTTCAGAAATGGCTGCTTTTTTGAACCATCACCTTATTACGCACGACAGCGTCATTTTCGCGTTGTAGTGCTGCAAGTTGCGGGAAGGCTAAAAATTTGACAACAACCAATATTTTAGCGAAAACAGCTCTCTGCTGCAGTGAATGTAACTGCAGGCATGGGGCATAACTTTTTGAGTTCTGTTTACATTTTGAAGCGCGTTTTTTCGTTTGCAACAAGTGAATGCACCTGTTATCTTGAAGTGAAGAACACAGCATTGGGAAACACTTGCGCTCCTTCTAGTTAGACCTATTTTATACGTGATATTGCTGCAAAGCCATAGGGTAGGCATTTCTTGAGTTCCTAGAATTTTCGTACAAAGGGCCCTGTTACAAAAATAAAGTGGGGCTGTTCCTTTATGCAGGTGTGGTGTGCTGACATTGCTAAGTAGCGATTTTTCATTGAGGTAAAAGAGCTCATCGTAACATTTTCATGTTCCAAAAAACTAGCTCTTTTAGTTCCTAATAATATTTAACTCTGGCAAGCCTGCGTTTGTTGTTATAGTTCCAAGAACTTGTTCGTCAGATCATTTTTTTAGAGCATACTGCCAATAAAACATTGGAAAGCAGATCATAAATGGGGTGTGTTAGTGGAAGCTATGAGTGGAAGCAGTATTGAATGTGCCGAAGGCGAATTATTTAGACAAATAAAAGCGAATGTAGAGAAGTAGAGACTTGTTCACAGATTTTCTCATTAAAACAGCAACCACCTTGTTGTTTTTCTCGTTATTATACATAATATTTTAGTGATGCCAAGCTTTTACGGTACAGGAAGTGTAAAGATGGGCTTGTATACGTCAAGTGGCATCTTTTAATTGTTCTATTTAGTAAGAGCGAGCAGAGAAGGGAAAACTGATATGGCGCAGAAAAGTCAACGTTGACGTGAAACGCCATTCACAATGCGACAATTTCTGTACATCCGAATGAGTCTTAAAATCCCACTTCTCTGTTGCTGCGAGCTGTTTATTCAATGTATTGACCGTAAAGATCAAAACAATAAATCAAAGAGATTGTGCTAGAGCCTTGTCAAGAATCGGAAGAAAACCGGCAGAGTGAAACATCTCTGCTCTACTGGTAAAACGAGACTACAACATATGGAGACGGCACTTAGGAGAGCAAAGCCTCAGAAATGAGGATTCAATTTTTAGCTTTACATGCATGAAGTGACATGAATGAGATTGTAAACAGTGATGTCTGGCCTAGCAAAATGAGCCCTAATTAGCGCGGTATTTTTTGTGCAAGAGATGAATCTAATATAATTAGTGGTAAACAGCAACTCTTTGATCAATAAAAATGTATCACTGTTGTGCATGCGCCTGCATGTTGCGAGAAACAGACATAAATCATTTGGTAGTTTGCGCTTGTAGTTTTATTTTCTCTACATGTCTCCCCTACTGGGACTCCATCACAGGCTTTTGATTCTTGGTCACAAGCTTCAATGTGAACTCGCTGCAACACAGTGACATGCATCACTGTTTATCGAATCAGGAAAACGTAAAATGTGCAACGGAGAACCGCGAAACCAGAAACAGCAAAAAACGATAATCCTGGATGGGTTCCTAATATTGATGAAAACAATATTCAACATAATACTTATTATTTTCTTTTTACGCTTCTTTTAACATATGAAGTATATAAAAAGTAGCGTTCGCCGACTACATGCAGAAGCGTTGCGAAAAGTGCATGCTTTTATATTGTAGTCTTGGCTGTGTTGCCACCAAAATACAACGCCAAGTATAGCGTTGTAGTAACGTGTGGCATACACTGAGTACATCTCCGAATAGATGATATTTTTTGACATTTTCGACATCTCTTACATTATTCTTCTCATAATATGTTGCAGAACAGCATCTAGTATCGTAGTAGCCGGTGACTACTGCATGGTCAATGCCCGTTCTTGCAACAAACCCCACACAGGAAACTTGGGGCTTGAGGCAAATCAGTACGCTTTCTAGCCTCCGTATTCGCAAACGTTCCTTCACTCAAGAGCTTTCCTCGACTTGAAAAAGCCGATGGGAGCGCCGTCTTTTGACAGACCAAGTCACTGCATATCGACAATATTCTGCAGCGATTTTTGAGAAGCGCAGCGTCAATTTCAGTCGAGCTCTGGTGCAGTGCTCAACTCAGTCAAGTGAAGGATGAAATTCGAGTTGAGAAGCATTTCTGAATACGATGGTAAGTGTAGAGCTAGCAAACAATCAATGGCGCTGACTGAGAACAAATCTAGTTCAGTGGACATATAGATTGCGTACAGCTATAAACAAAAATAAAAGAAATGACAGTTAGAAATATTAGGAACATAAAGTCACTTATTGTTCATGGCTCTAGTTAATCAAACTTTTCACGTGAAAAAACTTATTAGTTCTTCACTGAGATTGCGTTTGCCTTATACTGTAATTGGTGAACACACGTTTGTTAAAGAGAAGTTGCCGGAAGGCATCGAACGGCATTTTCGCATATTGCATCTTGTATTTTGTTGCGCAAACACTGCGTGTCAGAGATAACTATTGCCTGCTTGCCAAAGCACCGACTGCTATGCGGATATAAAAAAAAAGAACGCATGCGAGTGCACTGGTTGTGTTGGCCGCTTTGTGGACACGCAAGGATCCGGGGTAAACAGGTGCCACGCAAGATAGGCGGCGTGTGTGACCCGTCACGACTGACAGAGATAAGAGGATGAATGGAGTCGGGCAAGGGGAACCCGCTGACAAAATCTGCGCAACCTGCACGTTCCCAGCTGCCCCCTTTTGTGCCTTGACAAAGTGTGCCCGTAGACGTCGTTACTGGCCCAAACTTCCGTCTCCTATGCTCTGCGTGTACACAGCCTCGGTCCTTGAATACCACCGGCATCCTGACATGTCTGGAGCGATCCCATCTACAGAAGAGATAGTACCGGAGAACTGGCGCTTGTAGCTATCAAGCGAACGAGCGCGCAAATGCGCCGGCGACCAAGCAAAACAAAGCTGGTGAGCAAAGATCCATGAAATACGGCAGATGCGTGCATTAACCGATCCTTTTAGTGGCGGAGAAAATCTTCCACATTGTGCTCAGTGACAGCGGACATATTTTAGATGGTGTAACACTCGTATTGTTTATATTTACCCGCTGTGATTTTACAAACCTATGAAAGAAGACCAGAAGATATGCATCTACAGTATCAATCAGTTTCCGTGTTGGCGTTGGAATGATTTATGAACAAGTGCGCCGTGCTCCTGATGTTTACATATAATATTGTAATGTAACCGCATCTTCATCATAGATCGAATCTTGGCTGCGGGGCAGTTTCGATGGAGGCGAAAATGCTGTAGGCCGGTGTGTTCAGATTTGGGCGCACGATGAAGAACCCCAGATGGTCGAAATTTTCAAAGCCCTCTGCTACAGCGTCTCTCATGATCATATCGTGGTTTTGGGATGTCGGCCTCACATATAAAACAATCAATCAATTTCAGCATCTTTTTTTTTGCACTGGCTCTGTGAACAGAACAGGCGTTCTGTTAGTCCTATTATTCCTCCTATGTCATATCCTTCATCTTGTGCTTCGTTTCCAAAACGTGTGCGGCAAATTCTTTGGCGTGGCTCTGATGGGAGAGACCATAGAATGAATACGTAGAAACAGACAGAAATGAATAAAAAGAGAGATGAGAAAAAATAACTACATATCCTGTAGCTGCCAGACAGCGGTTCAAAAGCACACTAAAGGCAAAGAATAAGTCGATGTTGATTAGCGGTTCGCAAACCTCGTATAGCTACTTTTCTACCAAGGAAGTGCTTATTATAAAATAAAACCAAGTTTTTGTGGTCCACATCGCGTTAGTCCAGTTCAAGTTGCTAGCCTCTATAGGAACATTTCAAGTCTCGGTTGCCGTGCACAACGTCGGCCGGCTTTACTGTGCGGCCACCGACACTAGTTGCAGCAGAGTGAAAGTAGTGGAAGCTTAGCAGCAACAATCGTCATTGAACAATTTTCTGCTATGGCCTCTGAAGTGGCAGACATTTTTGGTTCACTTGGGTAGCACTGTATGTCACGATCTGTCCAGTTTAACCATGCGGAAATTGCCCTTTTGATCAACTCGCAACATTCCCCCTTTTAACGTCTTGTGGTTCTTTTTATTTGTTCAGGAATGAAACAGAAATGAACAAGCAGCATTTTATTACGTCTCTATGCACGTAAAGTTATTTGTTTAGTACAGCTTGTACGATTACTAGTGGCTAATGGTAGATGGTAACTCTGACTTAATCGGAACCATTTTGCGAAAGTCCTACTCGTAAAACAGGTGCTCTCGTGCGTTTACATTGTTTGCTTGGAAAGTAAGGCACTGCTGTTGATAATATTGTCATTTTAGACGTTGTCATATAAGGATATTGCACTCTGACGTCAATTTTAATTTTACTGTAGTGCTCCTTTAGGACATTGCGACTTCTTATGGGGCTTCGCGCTAAAGAACGAACAGAAACAGACAAGGGCGCCCAGCTCCGCATTTCCTACAGGCTTGACAGCCATAGTTAGAAGCAGCGATAATTTTTTGCCTCTTTCGTGTGCACTGATGAATTATAATTGTCATCTCTTCATATGTACTTCTTTCTCCTTGTTGCAATTTTATCTTTTTTTCTCATTCTTCCATTTGTTCTTTCCTCACTGTAAGTCTTGCTTTCTCGCTTTATTTTTGTCCATCTCAACCATTCTCATTCTTTTTATTCCAAGTTTCACTCCCCCTTCTTCTTTCCCTCCTCGTCCTCCAAGCATCTGCGCTCCACTTCTCTGCCACAGTTCCGTGCTCTACTCTATATTACAAGGCTACCCTATTTGCTTCTAGCTTGCCCGTGTAGCTAAGTGGTTTAGCCACTTGCCTTTGGATCGTTGTTATGGGGGCATGAATTGAACCTCGCAAAAGCTTTTCGAGCCGTAGTAGTTAGAGGTAAATCTCCTTGTGACGTATCCAAATGACGGACCGAATCAGTCTTCTACGCCGCTAACAGCCCAATACGTGTACATACGTCACTGATTTGTGTCCTCCGTGCTGCGTCCGGGGACCTGGCGGACACAAAATGTCAAGCTCTTTTTCGCATTTGCATTCGCGCGGAATAACACTGCATATTCAGCTGAGGCTGACATAAGTTTGGTGACAAGCACAGTTTTTTTTTCGCTAATTTGGTTTCGCAGATTTAGCCGACATTGTTTTAAAACTTTGCAGGCGTTTTCCCACACACAACCTAATTTCGGCTCTGCAAGCGAGGCTAACCAAGTTCGCGCATAGGCTAAACTGAACAGTCTCAGATGCAACACATTAGGAGCAATATTTCGAGTAGAAATGCACAGACATGCAACTCTAGTCAAAATCAAGGTACCGTAGCGTGACCTGCAGCCTTGTTCCCGCTGATATGGCTCACCGCATAATGGTGTCCTCTCGTTCTATGCGAGATCCCATGAGCGACAGCAACTTAACAAACTATTCCCTTGACACTCTCAGCAGCCTCCTGTATTCTTCGCTGTTACTAGCCAAACGCTCACGGTACAGTTCATGTTGCATATACAGGCGCTTATTTGCAATGTAGTTTTTTTGCCAACAATATCTTTTTGTAGGAAACAAGAGTACTTCATTATCTAATACTGGTAACGGAACAGCCATTACAGCTAATCGTTACTTTCTTTAGAACTCTATCTTGAACGTAAAATCTGCCACAAAGACGAAAACACGACAAGCTGCTTTATTTTTCCAAGCAATAAATGTGTTTTTGACTTTCATATTGCTTGCACAATCTAGAGAAAGAAGTAAGAAGTAATCATTCACACAATATGACATCTGACATTTGGTGGCACTCGCGCTACCGCATATCACCGAGCGTATGCCCTGCCAATAGAGGGGCTCAATAAGCCTACAGCTCTGAGGCACCATAACAAACTTCGATGTTTTGTATTTGTGCTTTTATACTAGAGAAGGCACACAAAAGTAATTTTAAGGACCGTAGTGTTTATCACGCTGCGCTGACAGTGCAACGCAATGCTCAAAAAGGTAATTGCTTTCAAGGCTTTGCTAAGACACCAAGGTGGTGGCATCTGCCAGTCGCTTTGCGTTCTACACCTTATCACATCCGAGACAGGTGCACATCTTTCTCCGCGGGCGCGCACACCTTCCTTCGTTTTCGAACTGCCAGATGGCGCTTGTTGCAAACGTGCCTCGATGCGCTTGTTCGCCTGCGCTACACGCTCGAGGGACTAACGCACCGCCTCCAGAATACCATTCACTGATCTCCTTGCGCAGAACATCAAATAAACGTTTTGTTCACTCTCTCTAGACGCAAGACTGTCGTCTTTCGACGACATATGCAGTGTAACATGCAGATTCGGCGCAATTTGTTTCTTTCCTCCGGCGCATCCGTCTACTCGCTCCGTTCGTCGTCTTGAAGCGGTTTGCAACCGAACGGGCGGGGAGAAGTTCTTCCGTGGAGAAGTTCATCATGTGGACACACGTATAGAGGCTAACCTTGACCAGCGTCACCCTTGCGTCACCTTCACTTCCTACACAGTTGTGAAAAAACACCTGCGCTCTCCTTTGACGCGGCCATCCACCTGTCCGTCTATGCGTCCATCCACTCGTGCGTTTGTGTGCCCATGGGTTCATTTATTCATCTATCTGTCTATTTGTCTATCCCTCCATCGGTCAGTGAGTTTGTTGTAGAGGGCTCTGGTTTGATGGCATCCCACCGCTGCCACCAGTTGTAAAGGACTCGGCGGGGATGACATCCTGCCGCTGCCACGATATGTAAATAGACGGGTTAAGCGGGTTTCTTTATGGTAGTTGGCTATCCGCCGTTGTCCACATAGCCATTTTTCGCCAGTGAGGAGACGCGTTTTTCTCCGCAAGAGCGTTTGTAAGCCTGTAGTGCTCGATATGCTTATTCTTAACTTTAGTGACGAAGCATCGCTGCAAAGGTTTCTCAGCTACTCCACAATTATAAAATGCGAAGCATTTCTTAGCGAACTTCGGTGACATTGAGCGTATCTATCTATCTATCTATCTATCTATCTATCTATCTATCTATCTATCTATCTATCTATCTATCTATCTATCTATCTATCTATCTATCTATCTATCTATCTATCTATCTATCTGTCTATCTATCTATCTATCTAGCCGCCTACGACTTCTAGCTCTCCTGGCTGTTTCGATAATGATATCGATACCAAACTTGGTATCGCATAACATTATTGCTTGAAGAACTCATTTGACTAGTCATAACATGAAACGTTTGACATGTATGTCATGAATGTCATGATTTACATTTTATGGTTCTGCAGCTGTTGCGGTGGTATCGTTCACATGGCATGTTGCAAAACTGGTATGGTATGACATGATTACAAGCCGAACACAAGCGACAGACCCTCACATAAAAATCATGACATGCGTGTTATGTAACAACATGACTACATTTCACGCTCATGATGCGCTCGCGGCCGTTTCGCTAGCTTCATTTACACCAAATTTTGTATTACGGGACGTGAATGGATGAAGAAGGTATGACACTGGTGCAAACATGATAATCATGAGATGCGTATCATGTAACAACACGACTACAAGGTACGCGCATGTTGCTCTGGTGGCCGTTTCGCCAGCTTCACTTACACCAATAACGGGACGTGAATGGATGACGGAAGTATAATACTGGTGCAAATATGATAATCATGAGATGCGTGTCATGTGAGAACATGACTACAAGCCACAGTCAAGGCACCAATACATTTCAACGTGACGCGGCGCGCGTGCTCTTCGGCGTTCATTTCGTCGCGTCACCCTGGCGTTGTCACACCAGGCGCCGGTCCTGCTATACATTCGCACGCGCATGCCGCACTGCGTTGCTTTGACGCATGCGCGTTTCAGCGCGTCCGGCAACCGTCCGTCACGAAAACAGAGAGATGCAGTGTTGTGTTGGTAACGCATCGGCACGATATGCAGCATGTTGCATTTCACGCCGGTTGCCGCCGGGCCGTGCCAACGGACGCTTGTCGCACCTGGCGTCAGACCATAGAGTGCACGCGTTTTGCTAACGTAGCGTCGCTGTGCCCAGCTTGCGCGCGCGTCAACGCTACATGGGAGTATATTGGGCCCTCATGATGTGCTTTTGGCTGTTTTGCTAGCTCCACATATACCAAATTTGGCGTTACGTGACGTCAATGAATGACGCAATATATGACTGGTGCAATTATGATAATCCTGACACGCGTGTCATGTAGGAACATGACAACATACTACGCTCGTAGCGTGCTCGCGGCCGTTTTGGTGGCTCCACTTATACTAAATTTGGTATCACGTGACGTGAATAGATGACGGAGGTAAACGACACGTGTAAACATGATAGTCATGACACGGAATTCATGTATGGCATCATTTACCTCCACCTCATAACGCTGTGCTGATTTTAAAGGGACATATCAACATTTCTCATTCGTGCTTCGCCTATTATCTCTTCCCACTGTGCGAGGAATCATCCGCTTTTTCATCTCCTCCTCGAAAACCTATTCTACCCTATCGATCAAGTGTCAAGGAAGAACACTTAAAAGGCAATAGACCAATAGTCTTCAAGGGGCTCTAGTTGAGTGCAAGCCTTCTCGTAAGAGGTTAGATAACGCTCTATATTTCCACCTTGTCTCAATTTATGGGTTCTCGAATTTACTCAAGGCCCCCCTAAACGCTCTCTTGCTCTTCTTGTCTCTTCGTTTTCTTGCTCTGTTCTCTTCTTCCACTCCTCTCTCTCCTTCTCTCGTTCCATTTTTTTCTCTCTCGTTCCAATCTTTCCTTTCTTTTCTTTCTCTTTCTTGTTTTTTTAAAGTCCCTACTGCATCTTTCATCTCCTCCTCACTGGGTTCTCGAACAATCCACCTCTAAATCTGTACCCTCTTCATTCCTTCGTCTACTTCAATACTTTGATCCTTACTCGCAGCCAAAAGTTCATCTATCAGCATTGACCTCAACCTCATGACTGCAGCTTTACTTTGGTTCTTCGTCTCACACCTAATTAGGCGATTCTTCTAACTCACTCAATACTAAAAAATATGTGATCTCCCTAACTCACACTTAATTCAGCTTCTACTCCACTAACACTTTGAAAATGAAGCCTAGAAAGTAAAAGCAAAGACGAAGTAATCACCACCACACAGCACCATGCGGCAAGGTCCATCTCACCGCTGCCAACCAGTAATGATGAGCTCGGGGTTGATGGCATCCCACCTCTGCCACCAGTTGTGAGGGAGTCGGAGATGATGGCATCCCACCGCTGTCGAACAGAACGAGATGGGGTACGGCGGGTCTCTTTATGGTAGCTGGCTCCCCACCTTCCTCCACATCGGCGATGTTCGCCAGAGAGGAGACGCGTTTGCAAAGGCAGAACGTATGTTTATTTATAAGATGGAAGTGAAACGAAACTGTACAGTGTTTCAGTAAGTATGTACAGTGTTTCAGTAAGTCTTCGGTTTTTATAGCCCATCGTTTCTTTCTGTAAATTGCGGCCCAGAAAGGCAGTGATCACTGTTGCCACGAACCAGGTGACGTTAAGTCTCAGTGACTCACTCACCAGAAAGGGTGCAGACATTGAACCACTAGGCTGATGAGGAACAGGGGCGGAAATGTCCAATGGGAATATGAGCGCACCACACCATGACGCACCCAGCCCACGTCTTGAACACATCGCAGGGTGAGGAGGTAGAGTTCGGTGGAGGGGGAAAGTTGAGCTCCTCTCTGGGGAAGATGGCCGCTGACACGAACGTCAACAGCAGTTCATGGCTGCGTTTAGGTACAGTGTTCTAGAACCTTCTGGGACACAGCAGTTCAGGTGCTTCATTCTTGAGAACTGCTACTGCGACGCCATCCACGCTTCCGAACCGTCAGCGCTTTGTCACGGCTCCGCGTAGGCGACAATGGCTCAGTTGAGATGTTGACTCCATGAGAACTGCATCAGTGATGCCGTCTCACGCTGTTCGACTCCACTCAACAAAAAGGTTGTTCGCGAAGCTACCGTCGAGTTCATTGTATCCCAGCCACAGCGAACTGCCGGGGCCACCTGCAGGACAGCGTCGTGTTTTTTGCTTCCGACCGGGTGCTGATATGGGGGTGAAAGCATTCTTGCAGACTTGTGCACTCTAAATGGCGTCTGCTAATACAAACTGCCGGGCCAAACGTAACACCGTTCCTCTGCTCATCTTTTATAATAGTCGCCTACTTCTAGGTTGACATTGTGGACCGTAGGACCCAAATTGGCCTACTCGTCATCATCAAGTTCGTACAGATGCGTGGAATTTTGTTGAGTTTGTCTTTCTTTCTATTCCAGTCTTCATTTCTTCTCTTTCTGTTGTCATTCGCCTGCTCATCAAAGTTGCTGCATGTCACGCCAGACAAATGGGCCCCAGTGTTTTGGGAGTGAAACAAAAGACGTGGACAAAAACAGCGTTTGCAGCTTCAAAATGGCACCATTTATGATCCCCGTTAAGCAAAAAACGCTCGGCGTTAAGGCTACCCTGTTACACAAGGCTGCGCAATAAAGACGCAGAAGCATGGCATACGGATGAGGTTCACATAAACATGCAAACAAACTGGCTTCAATACATGCCTTCTCTCCGCCATTGTGGCTTTTACTCAAACCCTCTAGTAAGATATTTTAGTAATAAAGCGAATTTCTTCCAAGTTATCCGAAATAAAGCCAAGACGGTGTAAAAAATTATCCGTATGCAGTTTGACGACGTACGCCTGATCAATAGAGGTTGGTGCATAAACTAACCTGGAATTCATGCTATGGGAAAAGACTTCCAGCACATACCAGCAGCACATGTCATACCATACAATCACTGCTTGTAGTGCCTACTTTGATTTTCTTGCGTCCGCGCTTGCGAAGCTAACTTGAATCACAGGTTCAGAGCGCTGCAACTTATGCCCGTTCCGCTGCTCGATCTCGCCACTAACAGTGAAAACCTTCTGCTAGGTATTGCGGCTCTGTCCTTAACTGCACACAAGTAAGCAAAATATGAACACGGTAAGAGTAAACGCCCAGTCGAGTCACGCAATGAATCAAGCAACAAGCTCCTCTGTCAGAATCAGAGTGAGACTTGTCATTTATTCGGGCACCCTTTCTTAATAATACATGACTAGCCGATGTTCCAAGAAGGCGAGAAGTATACACTGTGTTTCCATGGAAACCCTGTTTCGCGAGTTTATATTCTGTCTTTCAGCAGTTTTCTTGAGCGTATGGTAGCGTGATTCACTAAAGCTAACCCCCGTATTCACAAACGCCCATAGACTCGACCTTCGCTGTTCACTTGACAGAAATGAGCACTGCGCCACTGCTCGGCTGACAAAGACGCTGCGCTACTCGAGAATTGCAGCAGAATATTGTCTATATGCAGTGATTTACCCTACCTATAGATGACGCCCCTATCGGTATTTTTCACTTGAAGGTGAAACATTTAGTGAAGAGACGTTCTGGAATACGGGAGTAAGGCCTCATGACCCTTAAAAGTATGTATTTTTGTTTTAAAACCTATACAAGATTACCTAATAGTATACAGCGTGGAATTAGTGCTTCATAAAGTAGACAAAAACACTTTTATTTTGAGAAAAGACGATTCCTTGAGCTCTTTAGTATGGGTGTGACACAATAATATGGGTATGACGTCATCTGCCACGCTTAAAATTAGGCTTTACCATCTAAAGAAAGTCATTTATATTTTAATTTTTTATCATATGCAGTCCCTAAAAACTATGTTAGATTAATGCAATAAGACATCGGAATAAATACATTGTGATATGAGACTCGATGTACAAGCAAAAAGATACACTTTTGCAGCATACGCAATGCATTGAAACCAAGTATAATTTGGCATGTAGCTGAACATGACAGTTATATGCAATCATCGAGGCCATAAGAAAGCACTCGAGGTTGCTTGAACTGCTTTAAATAAATGTGGCTCACTAGTGGTGCCTATATGCGTTGCTGGCGCCGGGTGTCGCCTGTGAACCGATGGCGCTTAACGACGACAAAAACGACCACATATTCGTCCTCTCATGTGGCGTCACATTAGACACCACAGCTGTGGTTCTTTTTGCAGCACATTCTTTCAGGGACGAAGACTTTCAGATTCGAGCTTTGTACCTGCGATGTTCGTTGTCCTGGCTTTCACGCGCTGGGAACGCACGGATTGTAGGTGGAAGAGGAGAACGATCATGATGGGTGCACTTGTGGCACGCTCTTCGTTTCGGTGTGGCGCCCCAAAAGCTGCAAACGCGCTCACTCCCACCTCTTTCTCTCATGGTCATGGAGTGCATTTCATTATGAAGCAAAATGAAAAAAAAAAATAATGTACGGGGGTTATTGATTCCCTGGAGCTTCACCTATTCTTCGTGTTGTGGTTTGTTTTATGAGGAATTTGGTTTTGAAGCCATCACGCGAACACTTCCGCAATATGATGGAAAATGCCGCTGAGCTGAACGTACAACAGGCGGGAATTGCTTCTTCGGCAAAGTCACTTCTTATTTAGAGAACTCTGATCTTCTCCGGAAGTTTCAAATGCTAGCAAGAAATGAAGAGAGCACAAAGTGGGTATTCCGGCTCAAGTATTGCTGTGTGGTTCCTCATTTTTTTTGAGCTCAAGGTTTGTGCATGTGCTCCTTTTTTGTTTTTTGGTCCCAGCATTTCTTTTGCCCGTGTTGTTTTATTTTTTTTTCGGTTCACTATACTATGAGAGATAAAATGATGGAAAGCGCCTTCACGATCAGCCATCGTTTTGGCACCTCGAGAAAAATAATATTGAGCTCGAGTTCGGCAGCGATGAGCATTGCAATAGTTCTTGGGCTGCAGTTATTCGACTCGGGTTTTACTCTTTTTTGCGTGTGCAAGAATGGAATGTTTTAGCGCTTCAACCAATTGCCGCGAGCGAAGGCTCCTTCACTTCGGCTGTCGCGGAAAAAAGAGCATGATTTGGTATTTTAAAAAAGTGCGTAATATTTCACGAGGAACTTCTGCAAGATTCCTAAGTGTGTGCTTTTATGATTTTTGCTCTGAGAAAGTGTGGCAAAACGGCAGAATGCTGTGAACTTACTCTTTCATCTGGCAAGGTATGTGAAGTATTTACTACAGAGAAAAAAAAACAAAAAATAGCACGTCCTTTATGCTTCCACATAAGTCGACTCGAAAGCGAGAACTATTTGACTCGTAGTTTTTTTTTTTTGACACCAAGGACTGATAAAAGATAACAAGAGCACTCATTTTTGGCGCCGTGGTTGTCCGCCGCCCCCGACATCCTTAATCACTACTACACAAAATGAGAAAAAAGCGAAATCATTAAAAGATTCAGGATAGATCTGCACTCCAACCAGAACCCTGTGCATGGGCGCCGAGAATCGTACCGACGACCCACGCCGGTACTTCAAACGTCTTTGTAAACTGACTCTAGCAGGTTTGACGTCACAAAAAGTATCACTTAATACAGCCGGTTTAGTAAAATAGGGACAGCAAAATAAGGACCAGGTGCCACACCATGGCAACTCTAAAACTAGTGGATCATTAAAATCTTTCAAACTATTACAAAACCTGATTCATAAGGCTTCATTGTCGTTAGTCACCGCAACAGCAAAGTGAACGTAATATCTTTCAGATGTTTAGCGGGAAGCAGACTTTTTCACCGAATAAGGATTAATGGCCTAGTGGGTGCTTTCCTGCTTCACAGAAAATTCCGATGTCTTAATGCGTGGTGAGAGCAATACAAGTGTCTGTGTAATAATTTTCTCCAGGATGCTTCAAAAAAGCGCAATAAATGCCACTCCTCCAGCATTTGCGAGTCTCTCTACTTAGTGCCCACACAGACTTGAGATTTCAAGCTAGTTACAGTAGAACAAGCATTTACACGCCACAATGTTTGCTAATAATTGGATATGACTTTTCACAGGGGACGCTACCAACTACATTTTGACATAACGAAACTGACATAATGTTGGGAACTTTGCACGACCTACATTTAGTGAGGCGAGCAGAGCCAGCTACTTTGTTGTTTGTGTTCTTGGAGTTAACTGTTTTAAAGTATTTCTGAAAACAGACGTGTTTTCAACCTACCGACGTAGAGATCAGTAAAATAGACACGTATTGTACAGCAATATTGGTTCATAGTTCCATTCACAAGGTGTTCCGCAACCTGTATATTTGAATGATTGATACGGGTGGCTTAGCGTCCCAAAATAATCATTTGATTATGACAGACGCCGTAGTGGAGAGCTCTGAAAATTTAGACAACCGGGGTTCTTTGGCGGGCACCCGAATCTTAGCAAACAGGCTTTCAGCATTTGCGCCTCCATCGAAAATTTAGCTGGCGCAGTCGGCATTCGACAAGCTGTCTGGACGCAGCTTTAGGAGACACCGTGTTGGGTCAGTTGAAAAATGAAAATGAATGGGGCACATTGCACTTTGTCGTGAAAGTCAAGATGAAAAATGAGCTTTTGTCTTTGCACTTTATATCACAAGGGACTGTTGCCGCCGTGACTGTGCGCATCATTTTAGTCTTTTGTATATTAGCTGTGAGACAGACTCAGCAGCTTTCTGCGGCCAGTTCAGTAATCATCGGTTGTAATTCGTCGCCTCAGCTGTGCCTGTCACGAGCAAATCGCAGTTTACTAAGGAATTATAAATACTAGGGCTGTGGAAACCTGCTATAAACAGTCACACACACACACACACACACACACACACGCGCGCACACACACGCCTATATATATATATATATATATATATATATATATATATATATATATAAAGAGAGACAAAGACAGAACAAGATCTATGCAGTCGCCCCCCTTCACCCATCAAAGGACGCCGATGAAGAAGCGGATGAGGAAAGCTTGTGAAGGCTCATGTAGGTGATAATATTCTGTATACAATACACGGCCAACAGCTGGCTTAACAGCTCCTCTGCAGCAGAAATACGCGAACTGGGTGAGACCTTGTCAGCAGCAGCTCTCCGAGCAATCAGCAAACTACTGTATCAGCAGTGGACGTGGATGACAAAGATCCCGCCATATCTGGCACCCTCAATATTTCTTGTCATCGTGGCTATTCGTTCCGTCAAAACGCCCTTTTGAGATTTAGTTGTTTCAAGTTTTAGGAATGATTGTTCGCACTGAGAACAGTTTAGCATTAGAAATATTTTTGAGATGCTGCGCAGTGAGTCCTACATAATATCCTAATTTATTAACAAAAATCACGTATGTTAGGTCTCCAAATAAAATCACTCCCGTGTATATGTCTAGGTAAACAAGTATGTGGTGAATAAATTTGGTAATTAAAATATGACAGAATTCTCCTACCATGGGAATTGATTTTATGTGAAGTTCGTGGATGAAATATGGCTGTCTTGTTATTTTTCATTTCGCGACACGTTACGAAGCGGCAGTGACGATATGAAAAAATACACTCGCAGATAAACGTTGAAGACGTGCATACATTTTTCGTATACCCAGTTGTTTAGAGGGCCGTAACGATGCCAATGGAAACATAAATACAAACACAGAAGCGGTATGTTGATATAAAGCACTGGTGTTCACGAGTATAGCCTTGGACACTGCTACATGAATAAACTTAAGCGGATGGCGCCCAACCCTAGTTAACGTTAACACAACGTGATGAGTGTATAATAGGCGTACATATATGTAGTGTTTAGAAAATTGGGTAGTCAAGACTGCCATTAAAGTTGAAGTTTCACGAATGCTAGGGTCTAAATGGAAAGTAGTTCTGAAACCTGGCGTAGCTCTGTAGTAGGATACTGCTTGCCATGCAGAATTTTAGGGTTTGGTTACTGCTGGGGTCCCGACATTTATTGTTAGCATCCATCGCATGTTAAAATTTTTGTTTGCGCTCGCATTTTAAAATTAGCCATGCCTTATCTCACCGTTACTGGGTAAATATAAACTACCAATCACCAGTGGGGCATACTTGTATACTTGTGGCACATACCCTCCTGCAGGTATGTGCCATAGGTCTTTGAAGAGGGTTTAAAGACATACGCGACGAGATTATCACTAGCGTGATTTGTCATCACCTGTGAGTAACATTCATCATCTTCCATACTAAGTTTACTTACCTAAAGTAAAGGGGGTGATCACGAAAGCACCCAGACCTAGTCGGCTGAATAGATAGATAGATAGATAGATAGATAGATAGATAGATAGATAGATAGATAGATAGATAGATAGATAGATAGATAGATAGATAGATAGATAAATAGATAGATAGATAGATAGATAGATAGATAGATAGATAGATAGATAGATAGATAGATAGATAGATAGATAGATAGATAGATAGATAGATAGATAGATAGATAGATAGATAGATAGAGTGATGCTCAAAGTGGCCGCGGTACGCAAAGAAATGCTTCGCTTTATTAATATTCATGGAAAGAAGTTTGGCCAGAATACTCCGAATGGCAGAAGAAATTATACCAACTCCCTTAATAAAGAGTATCAGCGCGGTTTCAGCAAAAAATATTTTTTGTAGCTTTGTAAGCACATCTTGAATATTTCACGGGGGCATTTTCTGTCTTCATTGCAAAATTTGAAGAACTCTGTGAAAGAAAAAGTTTTTCATCGTTAGGTTTTGGTAGAAGTAAAAAAATAAAACGACATATAATGGAGACGATTGCTATCTTGACAGAACATCAACTGAAACAAATGATGTTCCAAGGTGCGCAAAAGGTTAATTTGCGAGTCAAGACCTCATTTTCACTTTTTCACTTATCGAGAAGCCCATAAGCGCGTTGGGAAAGAGGTCAGATAAGAACAAAATAGCATCGCCACCATTTTGCGGAGTTACTGTTTGACCTGAGAACCGGGAAATTCAGTCGTCTCCTTTAGGAACAAGGCTTGCGTTCTGGGATGGGGTCTTTGGGAGTCGTTATTCTCCTGGTTCACGGTCAAAACAAGCTGTGTAGTGTAGCAACCATTACAAATTCATCTCTTCTATGCAGCTCATTGCGCTCCTTCCTGCGCATGCTTTAGTCTCATCACTTCAGCTTGCCGTTTACTACGCATCGGATGTTACTGTATGTGTAGTGAAGTACTGTTAGGAAGCCGCATACTACACATTTGTAACATTGTGATAGCCGCGAGCCTATGG